>KN838712.1:0-15267 GCA_000827195.1 Laccaria amethystina LaAM-08-1
TTGCGGATTTTTGGTTGGTCCATTCTTATATGGAGAATTCGTGTCTACGCTTATCAGAAATCTATGTGATCTTAGCAGTTGTGAAACATCACACGGCATCACTAACCGTTCCATGACTTCTGGGATGAAGAATGTATCGTTTCCGTCGCATGCAATTGGATGTCTTTCTTCATCGGATTTAATGATCAACAGCGCACCCAACCATTTGGTGTATTGACTTTTTGTTTTCATTGCCTGAATAGTTTTGTTTACGGGGAAATTTTCAGTCTGATCGGCGAAGTACACCGTGTATGAAAACAATTATCCCCAACTTCCAACAAAGCGTCGGTTAACTCTGTCAAACCACCAACTAAATCTGCCCCCGTTCAAAAACCAACTAAGAAGGTTCCGTTCCTGTTCAGCGTTCGAGCGCTAAAGGAAAAGAAAAAGCCAAATACACCCCTTCATCGAAGTCAACATCAGTGCTTGGTGAAACAGACTCTCTAACGGACGAAGATCAAATCATGGCTGAAATAGAAAATGATATGTAATAACTTCTCTTGATATACATCATAGTGATAGCAAAACTTTTGTCAATACAGCATTATTTATACTATCTGTCCAATCATCCACACAACGGAATAGAAAATTAAGCCGTAGCGGGCCATGCGGCTCGCCGCCCTACGTCTTTATGGTTGTAACCGGTAGGTACCGGTTGTAAGACAATTTATTCACGTGATGGGGTCTTCTGATCATCTGACTTGTCACAAAGTTGAAAATCTTCAACTTGCTTCCAACTTACTCCCAAGTCCCAACGATATACATACCTAGCGGTAAGTGTTCGAATCCAAGAGTTCCATACTTATTAATGCCCCGCAGATCCTGGATATTGGCCACCGGAGGTTTTTTTGGACATCGCTGGACAACTTTTATTACTAGAAGAATGGAGGACAAGGAGAAACAAGGCGTTGCCGACTTGATTTTACGTAAAAAATAGGAAAAGTAGACGAAGGTGCCTCAAAGGTTATTGAAAACATTGGTGCGACGATTTTCGAGCTGTTCTACTGCTGCTACATTTCTACATTACTTATGGGTCGAACTCAACAGATGTACTGCGTCTAGTCAAAAGCCGTCGTCGAACAAGGGGATTCACGTACTCTTGAAGACTATAAGAGAACCTCTACAAAAAATGTTGGCGACGATCGTCGATGATTTCGTGTCATGAAGTGATGATTCCCTATTCCTGACGGCTGGGAATTGCCCCTTTCTCGACCCAAGCAGGTAATTCGAACTCAGGGTTTCAAAGCCATCTTTATTACCAGAAGATCGATTTAATTTATGGAACACCATTCGCCGTCGTAAGAAGTATTGCCGGGCCGATCCAACTTTGGGTCATGCAACAAGTCAACATCATGATACACTCCTCGCAATCGAGGCGGATACACCATTGTCCAACCACATCCATGTGGCTTTGCTTTTCACATATATCTCAAGTGTGACTTTTCCATTGGCCTTGATTTGCTCCGGTCTTTTTCTAAATTTATTTTTCTCACATTGGCACGACCAGTCAGCCACAGGCTGAGCCTACTTAAACTGCCAGCCTCAACCGCGATGGACATCTGCTACCTCGGATCCAGTACTCTCAAACGTTCTTGAGCACCCACATCGGTCTCCTCGTTGACCTCACCTTCTTTAAGTTCCGCCATGCCCAACCTCGAAAACATGCTACATCATACCCTTAACCCGCACAAGTTAACTCCCAGGTCGGTCACAGATGACGGTCGATATGCACCAGCTGTTCAAGGCTTTGGTGGGGCAACAGGTAAGCTTGACTGTTTCTTCAACGTCTCATCAATATTTAACCATTTTGCTCAGCCCTAGCCTTCTTCATCACAATCGTCGTCCTCTCAATCTTCTTCTACTTCTACCTCTCGCCTATCCTCCGAAATCGTCGCCTCCTCGCGCCCTACTTCCGGAGGCTGACATCTGTAGAACTGAACCCAGAGCTCCGCGAACGGCGTTCTCTCATCCACTGGATGCGCGGTTCCAATAGCCGATTCATCGGCACTGAGGGGAACAATAGCCAAACCGCCATCTCCTCCTTCTTCCGCCTCTTCGCACCCAGTTCCGCTTACCGCACTGTGGGCGCCAACACCAAACTAGCCCAACTCCCACAAGCATACACATCCCAACCCAACTCGCCTACTCCACAATACGCGCTGTCGTTGTCACCAACCAAGTCCTCGTCGAACTACAGCATCCCCATGCACGTCCCAGGCCAACAAAATTTATCTGTCCCCATCATGTCCCCTCGCCGTCCGGCTGCTCCGCCCAGTTACACCTTGCCTCCGAAGGTACCATTCGTCCCTGGCGCTGGGCTGGGTTTGGATCCGGGAACCGTCGTCCGCCCCTGCTCGGCTCCTCGCTCCGTGTCAACCAATAGCATCCTCCACCCCCCTGCGCCATTCCTTCCCACCCCCTCCCAAGCTGTCGTGTGTGAGAGTGACTCGGCAGCGGCGTTGGGACCTACGCGAAGGATCTTCTCTGTTGAGAGGCAAGCCGGAGATTCGACTGGCACGTGTTTGAGTGGGAGCGAAGATTCAGATTCGTTATTCACTTCCAGAGATGAGGACTCGCAAGTCCCTGTGATCTACGCTACGAGCTCATGGGAGGAGCAGATGTCCAAAGGAGTTTCTGCTACGGAATCTAGGTCTCTGACTGAGGATTCTCTGCTCACCTCTGACGGAGATGCACTTGCGTCGCCTGTTTGCCAGACATTTTCCTGGGAAGAAGAGATTTCGAATGTCATGTCCAAGATTGGGGAGACTTAGTCCTCTTGCTAAATGTTGTACAACTTCTCTTTTTGAATCTATGCGACG
Organism: Laccaria amethystina LaAM-08-1; assembly: GCA_000827195.1. Lineage (NCBI taxonomy): Eukaryota > Fungi > Basidiomycota > Agaricomycetes > Agaricales > Hydnangiaceae > Laccaria > Laccaria amethystina. Next base: position 2,859 of record KN838712.1, read on the forward strand.
AGTGATACAACAACAATTTCGTATAGATCGTAATGTAACTGCATAATATGACTGCATTAGTCCGTTTGATATCCATTCCTCCCTTGTGAATAAAATTTGGCCTTATGAGCCAGCTATTAATCTATCTATGATAAAGTCCGCAAAACAATTAAGGGACGGGCGCCCGTCTATCTAGAGACCAATGAATATATTACTTCTTGGCAGCACGCCTCTTAAACGAGGGTAAAATGCTGCCTTTGCGAATCCGGAAGATGTATGTGAGAAGGTAGATACAAGAGAACTGTCATACCTCGTCAGCTTTCATCGTAAGCAACGTAAAAGAACAAAACGTACATTGAACACAAAGAACGCCATCATGAAGCCGAAATTCCGCCAATGGTGGTTATAGAAGATATTGAACGCAGAATTGAGGAACTGGTCCGTCGTGCGGATGCTGCAGAACTGACAGGCGGAGGTGGCGTCTGCGTTAGTGAGGTAGCCACCTGCAAACGAAATGTATGGGTTCATGTATTCGCCGCAGGTCAGCCCGCTAGGTGGGGTGATTGATACGTATTCGACGGGTGAGCAGGATACTTGTTGGCCACCGATAGCTGTGATATGGATGAGGGATGATTTCTAACGAAAGAGAGAAAGACGATAACGAACCTTGACCGAGAAGGCCTTCGATCAGATAGGTATATGGTGACAGGCGATACCTACAAAGCATATCAGTCTTGGTAAAAGGAACAACGGGCACACAACTTACATCCAGCGCCACCAGCCGAGTTGCGCAAAGGGTTGCAATACGCCGTTACTAAATTACCCTGTTAGCACTCAGACAGACCGGTTAATCCGCATAAAGATACCCACAAGGTGACGACAAAGGAGAACAAGAACGAGAATAGTAGGGCTGCAATTTCCGCACTTGGTGCCATTGCTGCGACGGCCTGTGGGTGATGGGGTTGGTTGTGTGAGCATCGTGAGACGATGGGCAGCTTACTTGTGCAATCGTAGTGTAATAAAGTGGGAACGCGATTCCCATCATTAGATAGGTATACCCGCCTCGTGAGGACTCAAACCCCACGGTCCAGAACCACGTCAAGAATAACAGAGTGGATCCTAGAATGTTCCAAGGGAGTTCAATGAGGACCTGCGAAGTAACGAGCGCAGTCCAGCTGTACATCCTACTAGGACGTTCACGAATCTCATAGACGTTTCTCATCTGAATGAAAAGAACTTGTATTTGATTTGAGAGGGGGACACTGGAGAGAGTGTCAACTGCCGGTTCTACAGAGAGAAAAAGGTCCCCTACCTAAGGATTGTTGCCATGAAGATCGCGAAGAGCTTGTTTTGCGTGCCTTGGATGCTATGCTTGGCCTTGAAGAACGTGAACCCGATGAAAAGACCACCAACAACGTTCAGGATGAGCTTCGCCATGAGGTACGTGGGATTTCTCCAGTGGGCTTCCGCATCACGCTTGAAAAGTTCAACCACTTGGTATGCCCAAGGAGTGGCGAATTCGGTATGGATGGATGCGGCAACTGCTGGTCTGTTACGACCTTCAGCGTGGATAGCTTCGATTTGCCGCTGGGTGTCCTTTGACTCCCGAGATGATTGCCAGAGTTGATACCAATCTTGTTTGCTCGTAGCGGTTGCGCCAGCTCCGATGACGTCCAGCATGTACTCCGCACTACATCATGGGGAAACTTAACTGAGCGTTCTTGGTCAGTAGATAAGAACTCACGGATTTTCGTCGTCAAGACAAGGCCGTGCGCCATTCTTTTCAAAGTAGTTGATCAATGTGGTAGCGTTTCGACCAACGTCACCGAAGTAGGCAGTGCGACCACCCTTTTGAAGAAGTAGCAACCTGTCGAAAACCTTACAATGATAGCGTTAAATATTGAATGGAACAAGAGCTGACGGAATCATACTTGGAACAACTCCGCTGACGGCTGATGTATTCTGGAAAACATAGAAAAGTCAGGGAAGAACATGACCTAGAATGGCAAAGACATACGTGCAAAGAATGGCCTGACCGTTATCTGCGAGACTCCGTAGGAATGACATGATTGCCCAAGCACTTTGCGAGTCAAGACCTGAAGTAGGTTCATCGAGGAACAACAAAAGTTTTGGCTAAACATGATAGGCATCAGTTGAAGCACATGGCAGTCGTTGGTGGGAGACTGACCTTCGCTGCAAGTTCAACAGCAATAGTAGTTCGCTTCCGGTACTCGATCCCAAGAGATCCGACGGAAGCGTTTGCGTATTTCTCAAGACCACACATCTTCAGACACTTTTCGACACTGGCCGGCATTAGGTTTGGGAACTACGTCGTTAGATACGAAAGACTTACTATGCCTCTTTCTCAGCCAAAGGGACGGATTTCGGTTGACGGAGTTTAGCCGAAAATAAGAGAGCTTCGCGGACAGTAGCAGTCGGTACATGAGTGTCCATTTGCTGGCAGTAACCGCTGAAACGTGTTCATTCAAAATGCGAAAGATAACGATGCGGATGACGAGTACTCACGATTGAGATTGGAAGTCCGCGGGAAGAGCTTGTCCGTTGACGAACCTATCGCCCGTAACCACGCCCGTGGAGACGCGCTGGGCGAGCACATTGAGCAGAGTCGTCTTTCCCGCGCCCGACTCTCCCATCAAAGCAGTGAGCTTTCCAGGGGCCACATAGCCCGATACGTCAGAAAGCAACAACCTGTCGTCCTGCCCAGCAATAGGAACCGTGTAACGAACGTGTTGCCACGTGAAAATGTCGTTCATAGCAGGAACACTGACTGTGTCCTCTTTCTGAAGTTTTTCGTCCTCGTCAGAAATAATCAGCCCTTTAGAGTCTTTCTCGTTGAGGGCTTCTTCATCGTTGGCGTTGGAGCTGTTGTTGGGACCAGTGCCACGCTTGAAGAGCATGACGGATGACTCGACAGCGGAAGAGGTGTTGAACTCAGTGAAAAGCAGCAGGAAGGTCAGGAAACCGACTCCGAAAGCAATGACTATGCCAAAGTTCTACAAAGAAACATTGACCTTAAGTTACTTGATCAGAACAAGAAGAAACGCACCATCCAGGTCTTGGACCAATAAAAGCCATATGAGATGCCGGCGAACCTGTTACCGTCCACGAAGGGCTGCCCAGTTACGGATCCTACAGTTGTGCACACTTGGTTGGCGAGGGTAATATTTTCGTAGCCAGGGCCACGAGGAACGAGGGAGGAACATTCTCCTTTTAGAGTTCGGAATTCGTTAGTTATCATTGCCTCGAATCTTAGTAGCGTCGTTAACTTTCGCTCGTAACTGAATCAAAGCGGAGTTCTCACCCGTATCGGAGAGGCTAGAAAAGATAGTGGGTGAGTGACAATTTCTTGTTTCAGCCGGATTTGGAGCTTACGTTGATATATGTGATCCACCTCAATGCGCCAATCATCGAGGGCTTGGGGATGGTGAAGCCTGAAATATTACATGTTAGAAAACTACCAGACGTTAAGAGGTTAAAATGTACCCACCAGTGTAGATGGCAAGGGCAAGGATAGCAATACCCGCAACCGATTGAGCAGCTGCTTCAGATTTGAAGGCAGCAGCGATAGCCCTAAACCAGGCCTTCATAGTAACAGACATGGTAAACAAGAACAGTATAAAGACGCTACATGAACGTTAATTAGTACCAATGCCACTTGAATCGAGGAGGTGACGTACAAGAATTGAGAGGCCGTTCTTTGAAGACCAGTCATGAAATATAAGATAATCGAGAATACAATGGTGGTAAGAAACGTAAGCGGTACGTCGACCAAAGTAAGGGCCAGAGCTTCAATGAAGGGGTGGTAAAGCGCTGCCCTCTCGTGCCTCAAGACAATGGGGCGCTGAGAGTAGAGAGCAGGGATCTCAGCCATACTTGTCAAGGCTGAGAAGAGCAAGGCACTGGTGAAAAGTTGCGTGAGTAAGTAAGCGATGAGGCATGACGGAATGAGGAAAGACAAACAAGAAGAGGATACCGCCGCGTGAGAAGAAGTTGGCTGTGTTCTGGGGCATGTTGAGGAAGACACTGCCCATAATTAAAGACTGGAAGATGAAAGAGCTTTGAGACAGTCAGCATCTAAAGCCGGCATGAGCAAGCAGTAAGGAACTCACAAAACTTGAAGCCCAGTAGCGAGAAGGTTACCTCGTATGATCTGCACCCTCCGCTTCATGACAGCTCGAACTTGCTGGGGGATGGTCAACATGTACGGGTTCTTCTTCCCACTTCCTTTGGCAAACTCAGCACGAGCGCTAGTCATATACGCAGAGGCCACAGAAGGCTTCCCAACGAACTCTTCTAGATATGAGTCTAAATCAGCACGGTTTTCTTTGCCAGCCTCGGACTTGAGAAAGTAATCCGCAAATTCTGCTGCAGTACGTGGTTGGGAGATGACCCCAGCTCGGGGAATGCGGCCGTTAGGATCTGTGACCGCTACGAGGAAGTCAGCCGTAGTTTGCCTGTTTGCAGGTTCGTAGCTAGACAAAGAGGTTTGATATGATAAAGATCTGATGGTGGCGACTGAGACTCACCCCATGTCGATGAAATGCTGCCTTGCCTTGTCCGCAGCGCCAAAATACGCCATGCGGCCCTCATAGACGACACAAACCTTGTCAAAGTGCTTGTACAGCGACTCTCCAGCCTGGTAGATCGACACGATGGTAGTCGCGTGGAAGACGTCGGTCGCGATGCGCAAAGCTTTGACAAACTCGAGAGCAGTGCTGGAGTCGAGACCTCGAGTAGAGCTAATCGTACATCAGTGACAATTCTTCGTGTAATGCGGAATGATGACGTACTTATCCCAAGCCCCAACACAACTCCTCGTGGCCATAGCCTCAGCAATCGATACACGCTTCTTCTCTCCGCCACTCACTCCCCGAATGGCAGCATCGCCGACAGGAGTGTTTAGTGTATGCCGTAGCCCAAAAATAGTAGTGAGGACCTTCACGACTTCGTCTTGGAACTGCTCCCTGGACGCTTCGACTCGATCTCGCGGAGTACGGGTGGTGACTGCGAACTTGAGTGTTTGCTCTACGGTGAGGGTTGGGAAGTGGACATCGTCTTCTGGGCAGTATTGCACATCGCCTCGGAAGTGGTCATGAATATCTTGGGGTGACAAAGAGTCGTAGTGAACGTCTCCTTCTACTGCATGAAACTCCTGGCGTTGATTAGCGAGGGTCTTTAGGAGGGTACTGCATCCGGAACCGGGCCGGCCCAAAACGACTGATAAGAATAAAATGTTAGAGTGGACATAAGATCGACAAGAACGCGAGCTTACGAATCATCTCTCCCGGTCGGACTACACCCTCAAATCCACTAAGAATATCACGAAGTGCGGGATGGCGGATATTTTGAACAGTCTCAAGGACACCCAAGGGGTTAAGCACAGATCCCAGGGTTGGCTGATATGACGCAGAAGCCCCAAGTCCGACCACACGGAGGTTTTGAAACCCGACTCCAATGGATCGCTGCGTGATTTGTGCTTCTTCTCGTCTGGATATGATATGACATCTCCGTGTTAGAAGGAACGAAATTAGACACGTACCTTCGAACGAAATGACGAATGGTCTTTTCAAAATCGAAAGGCTCATCCTTTAGGGTACGATCACTAGATGAAGACGCAACAGACGGCCGGTCGCTGTCCTTAGCCTCCTTGGTCATCGTCCTCCGTAAGGCCTGAACACCTTCTGGATCGAAAAACTCAACATCGACGCGAGATACAGAAGAACCGCTCCTGGCTCGCGTCTGCCCCAGTTTTGGCGACACGGGCGGCGGCGGTGAGTGGACGGGGTGCTCATGATGATGGCCTTGCACGTTCGAAGCATGGTGGTCCTCTTCGGCGTTTTGTGAAGAGGGGGTATCGATGTTATAAAGAGTGGGATGAAAAGCCGCCCTGGAAACCGATCCAGAAGGCGTCTCCTCAGCGATGACGGTTAGTGGAAGTGGGTCTGACATCCCTATGTCCTATTTGACGGACATGAAATGAAGGTTGGGTATTTGTACCCTTCCTCGAATACGAAATCTCCAGGCAAGCCGGCAGTGATAGAGATTTGATCTTCATCGAATCATCGTACTATCCATAAACGGAAGATAAGATTTTCTTCGGTGCTATGTAAAGCTCAACCGGACGTCAGCGACGTGACAAACGGGACCTTGGCATGCATACGCGTTTTCGCGCCGACGGAATTGCGGTAGTGTTGGCCCCAATCTGTCATTAATCCCACCTCCGTGATCCTTGATGTGTAAGCCGAGGGGATTTGGGACTAATTTCGGCCAGGCGCACCGTTAAAATCCGTAGCGATTCATCGTCATCTTGTAAATCTGTCGTTTGGTTAGGAAGATGAGTGACGCGTTCCAGACGAGGATCAACATCGGACACACACTAAAAGTCAGTTACGTAACCATCAGTTTTTATTATTGGTTGCAGAAAATTTTGTTCATAACAGAAGGTAGCAGAGCTTGAGCCAACCCGAGCACTTCCAGAACTTAGAAGTATGTCAGTGGCGTTGCATGAGCCAAATCAGTGTTTGATCAGTGTCATTGTCAGTGACTGCTGCTGGTAAGCATCAGCCTCTAGTTTGTTACGTAACCATCATTTACCATTACTAAGGTGCTCGGGCCGTTGACTAACGTCGATTTCCTTTAGACTTGTCCAAGTCGTGTTCGCCAGGTGTTTGCTCAAGTAGAAGTGATTTACAAGTGTTATATATTTTTAATTTTATAAACAAGGTGCTTGATGGAAAGGAACAAAACCAAGATAGAACGTTCCCAAATCACAGATAAAATAATCTACGTCTAAACATATCGCTTCAGACCATCACCTTCCACAAGGTGGCCTTGCTTCCTACACTCGGAGGCAGTCTTAGGCGAGTACGGTAAGATCTCCGTAACCCCGGAGAACTCCTGATGTGTAGCTTGCCCGGCAAGGACACGGATGTGGAGGCCATGCACACCAGGTGGGGCCTGTACGATGCGTAATGTCAATTTAGGTCATTCAAATAAATATTAACGGAATGCGTACAAGGGGAAGCGCTGGAACCCAAACGCGTCTATTCTCTCGCGAGCCTTCTTTAGTCCACTGGCTCAATTTGATGCGAGCGTAAACTGGAGCCTGTCATGAATGTGAACTTCAGAATGTGAAAAAATGACGAGGTATGGTAAAATGAGCTTACGTTCATACGCGCAACTGCAGCAGTGTCGGTGCTCGCTTTAGTTGGTTTGTCGGAGCAGGGAGAGGAAGGCCTCTCAGGTGCGATTTCTGAAATTTCGTTAAGCCAGGGAGAGAAAGTCTTTTCCTTGTATTCTTGAGTATATGGGTCCGTGTAGGAGACGACATAGTTCCTGCTGTCTCCTCCGATAGTCTGGGAATTGTGCAATCAGTAAGGTTGAGGTTCTTATGCTTAAATAAACTTACACAGGTTTTAAAGATGGGGCGGACGACCCTTCCAGGCAGCCAGTTGCTGTAAGCGTTCTTGTCGGTATGGTAGCGACGAATCTGAACAATATCTCCAATCTATAGACAATAAATTCGTTTAGAGATGGCCGGACAGCCCGAGAAAACGTACCTTGAAATAATCAAGCCCGGAAACAAGCTCTGGCCGACCAGCGGTCGAGTCAAGCGGGGGATGGCCAAGGACGGATGTGTGGCAAGAGGTGGATTTAATAGAGCGGTCATAATAACCAACTCGTCCTGCTGCGCCATCGCGTGCTGGTGCAGTCGATCGACTGAGGGAGGGACGATGACCAGAAGACTTTCCAGACGAGCTTGTAGCGGGGGAGCCCCCAAAGTTGGGTGGCAGGGTAGGGTAAGAGTAGCCTTCTGGGTACCACTTGGCGGACATGTTGAATAAGAGAGGTGAAGAGGTATATGTGTGCGCGGTGAGCTGTGGAGTTTATTGAAGAGTTCCACACCGAAATGTGTGCTCGTTAAATACTAGCCAATGGCCACCGCCTTGACCAAGAAGATATATAGTGTGGCCTGCCCCCGCCATTGTCGTCCCATGGATCCATACGCGATGTGGCCACCGCGCCACCGAATTTGGAAGACAAAGCTCAGTGGAGTCCGTTGGTGGCAATAGATAGGAATTGTTTTATGGCTCAATAGATTTGGCCCTGAGGTACATAGAACAACGTTGTCACCGAGGGACAAAGCTCGACGGCAATGAAGTACTTTGGGGTATACTGGTGGTTTAAGCGTTGTCGATGTCCAGTGGCGTGTGTGGTGTCCCTGTGTTCTCTGCCTGGTCCAAGTCAGACAGCGACACAATCTGGTCGAAATTAGGCGTTTCTCAAACCCAAACGGTTTCTCTGTAGACATCACGACGATATATCATCTGGAAAGATGGAGGTGATATGTGAGTTGAGTATAGCGCCACGATGCCGTCGACCTATTCAAGTAGCTCGTCCTGATGAGAGGGGGGTATAAACTAAAAATGACTTAGTCAGGAGCCTATTCGAGCCCCTTTGTGAGAGAAGCCCTCAACATCGTCTGCCCAGATGATCAGATGCAACAAGTCACCCTGTCCCCTCCATTCATTCAGCTGATTGCCGCGAAGTCTGGGTATGCAAGGAGTACCTGTTATGTAGTGGTTGGCAAAAATTTCCTCAACTCCCCACCACCTCCTCCGAGTCCAAGTCTTCAAAATGCGCAGCCTTGATACCTTTGACATGAGTGAGCCCGCTTTGCCCCTGAAAATTCAAGTGGAGACGGAAGTCCAAGTTTGGGAAGACACGACTGATTCCCACGATCTGCCCTCCACCACCATCAGCACCGTCACCTCGCCACCACACCCGCAGTCAACTTCACCCCACTTCTTACCGACCTCAAGCTCTCGTACCCTCATGTCGCTCCCAAGAGCAAGCTACGACCCCAGGCGGGTGTGCCTGAACCCCTTTCCAGAGTTCACGTTGGGGAAACATCGACGGGCAATCGGGGCATACCTGGCGGGTGCATTGGTATGTTGCGGAATTGTTTTGGGGTCGAAAATAGATGCTGAAGGTGGTGTGGATAGTTTACGTTGGCGAATTGGATTTTTTTGGACGCTGCGATCCTGTCTGCTCATGCAAAATCTCCTTGGGGAGACCAACCAGACGCCCCGCCGCCCGTCCACGTCACGTTCGTAGATTGGATTCCGGGAATCTGCTCTCTGCTAGGATATCTCGTTATCAACTTGATTGATAAAGACAGAATACGAGGAGATGAGGGCTTTGGAGATTCGAGGGCCGTATGGAGGGCACGATTGTTTCTGTTCATTGGGTTTGCGCTGATGGCGGGGGGTTTGGCTGGAAGTGTCGTGAGTGCCACTTTCTACGCCACCTTTGTGACTTGCGCATTAATAATTTGACCTTGCAGACGGTTCTGGTCTTGAAGTATGTCTTGAACGGATATCCAGAACAGTTCGTCTACTACGGCTATGCGAATGTCTCGCAAAGCGTTGCGATGATGTTGTCGGCTGTGGTTCTCTGGATCTCGCAGAGTACGAGCAGCGAGTACGAGTACAATTTGACGCTATGAATGAAAGGCGAAGGTTCTACCTGTACTCGCTTTGTATGATTGTATCCGTATGCAGCTGCCCATCTGGGTTATTACGTGTTTCTTACAGGAGCCCCGAACTTGTCATGGGGAAGACTTTGAGCGATGTCGTGAGTGCTGTGAACAAGCTGCCTCAAATGGTCTTGAACAGGCCAAGGATGTCATGCTCGCTGAACCACATACAAGTTAGCAACGTTCGATCCAGAATTCGAACCGATTAGTAGTGCAGCCGTGAAGTTATTGATCCCGTGAAGCTTAAGTCGCCTTTCCATGTTTTCTGATCGGCTTCCCTGGTCAGAGGCAGTCAGAGGCCTGGCCTCTTAGACTCGAGACTCAAGAGTCGAGGAGCCGCCTAACATACCAAACTTGTTTTCCAGAGACGACAATGGCAACATGACCATAAAAGACCATAAACGCTCATCGGATCCATCGCGATTCACCCTTGCACACTTGACTTAGGCCTACTTACCGTCTCACCTTTTGTTTCCCGACGGCAATGGGCGCGTACCTGGAAATGGCCTGAGCGCTCGATCAGCTTATTCACTCCACCCTGCAGGTCTACGAGGAACGAATAATAAACATGCACATTGCACACAAGCCGTCCTTAAATTTCAGTCGAGTTGCGTAACTCTCTTCCGTTCTCACCCCCTTCAAGTTCCTTTACATTGACGTTAAACGTCACTGTCTTGGGCGCCACCATGGCCAATCTCGCCGCTGCGGTGATCGTCAGGCGTTACTCGTCGTGTAAGCGCGCTGTTCTCTCTGTTGTCGCACCATTGATCACGCAAGGAACAGTGGCCTCATTGCTGGTTCTCATAGGCGACTATCTCTTCACCTGTCGAGCAGAGTTCCGTTTCATTTGGAGGTGAAGTCTATCACGCGCGCTGTTGATCCGTTCTGGCAACTGGACAGGTCTCCGATGAATGGCGTCAAGTACATCTATATATTCGCGAGATACTGTGCTCTCGTCGTTCAAATGTATGTGATAAGCTACATCATCTAGGCTGCGACGACTGAATGACTCGCATGATTTAACCACAGCACGAGCTTTTTCATATCCCAGTTTCATCCGCTAGCCAGAGCCCCTGTGTCGTCGAAAGTCTGCGATGTCTGGTTTATGGTTCTCTTGGTGTGCTGCGTGGTACAGCTGGCGGTGCTTGACATAGTCTTGATGTTACAAAGTGTGTATTTCACGTTTTCAAGCTTCTCAAAGCCTGACCACCGCGACCAGTCTATGCGCTCTACACGCCTCAGAGCAAGAAGGTCTTATATCTTCTCCCGATAGTCTTCGGCCAATTTCCGCTCTCCTTCGCGGCGTGGGCCCGTCATACAGGTTTCGATGAAGTTTGTAATTTGACGGGGACACTTCATGGTGGGGTTGTTGTCGGGTACGCATGGGCACTCTTTGCGCATGCTTGAGATGAACGCTGACTGTATTTCCTCTTAGCGGAGCCGGGATAATCACTCATTTGTTTCTTTTTTACATTATATTTCGCAAGCGAAGTGTGGCAGCTGGGCAAGCAGAAGTTGTCTCATTTGTTGTCCGTGGTGCGGCGTGGTGTTTCGTTTTGGTCATGGGTATGTTTTTCTCTGGGCTTTCCTGGGTGATTTCTCATGTTGCTTTAGCGGTGGTGGGAGCGCTCATTCCTTATTCGTTTATGGATCGTACAGCAAATCCCTACATTATCTTCATGTATGTCTTCAAGTCCCTCATCGGAGACATGAACTCATGGGTTTGAATAGCTGGCCGAGCACCTTTTTCTCTATCACAGTGAGACTCTTTTCAAACGTCAATTTGGTAAACGACTGATCCCTCATCTTACAGACATGCAGGCTTATCATGAACATGAGGCGCATGGACCCCTCTGCCCAACAGTCTTCTTTTACAGATGTCGCCACTATGGAGTTCCCACCTGAAGTCTCTATCGGCTCTTTGGGTTCTCAGTTTGTGGTGGACTTTCTCACCCCCTCGTTGGAGGTGACGAATGAGCCACCACCAACTGAGTCATCGACGAGCACAAAGGCGGGGACATTACAATTCCACGATCCATCGAATCCAAAAGAGTTTTCGGCTGTAGATCCAGACCCAAGCTTGAGGACGGAAAGTAAAACCTGAATGACCTCACGCATGCTGTCGGTTGCAATCCTCCATGCAAAGCATATTTCGGTCACCATTGAAGGTCAAGCCAGACCCACTATAAAATGATATACAAAATAACAATGCACCATAATTCATGAGTGAAAGACAAATTCAGGAGATAATCAACTCATGGTTGCACCCCAAGTTAAGTAGGTACTTGAGCTAAGTAGGAACACAATTGACCCATGTGCACCGGAAAATCTTATGACCAGACAAATTTTTGCCCTAGAATCAAGGGGGCCCAAGGATCTTAAAATTAACACGGGGTCGGTAAAATTTTTTAAGCCACTGTATATGACCCCCCCCTCCCCCTCCTTCCTAAAATAGGTATGTCGGACCAAAAAAGGCAATTCCAAGAAAAACATATTGCATTTTTGGTTTACAAGAAGCAGGCAAAGTACAAAAAACCAAAACAATTATATATCTTAACTGTGCAGCTTTTTTGACGACCCCATACATAGGCTCTGGTGCTCACGATGTCGGAAAACGAAGCTTTTCAGTAGGGAATTTCGTTTACATAATACATCATTCATCAAATGCTGGCGACAACGACAAAAACGCGAAGACTTGACACCTCTGAAGCATCTTCAGTGATTGACATAAATCATGTGTCTGTGAATGTTCAGTGCATGGATTCCCTTTTTTGTTGATTTTTTGACTACTACAGCATACTCAGGCTTCGAATGAAGCTCAAGGTCTGTCTTGATGAACTTGGCGCATCCACCCATTGCCAAAGGCTGCTA
>KN838712.1:26391-71058 GCA_000827195.1 Laccaria amethystina LaAM-08-1
AGTCACAATTCAGGGTCTAGACATAAGAAATATATTTTGAGTCCATCCCACTGAAGAAATATATTTCTTCAGTGTGACAGTCACAATTCAGGGTCTAGACAGAGTAAATATATTTTGGGGTGTGTGACACACTAGAAATATATTTTGTGTGACATTGGTGCCCAAAATATATTTGGGTCAAAGTGCAGATATACGAGCCACAGGATATATACAATGTAGATAAACACCATGACTTTTAGTCCTGTAGTATCCATGGAGTTTGCAAGACTAATAGTCAGTAGTCAGCAGGTGACTGAAGTGGCTTCTGCATCATGTGCTCCCTGTTCCATGCTCCATCCATGTCCTTTACCCATTACCCACATATGTACCTGCACCACATGTACCTACACTTATGTACACCATGCTTCCCCCTCCCCTCTTTCTTTTCTGATGGTCATGAACTACCAACCTCAGGCTCAAGGAGAAGTTAGCAAAGACAACATTTGGTGTTGAAAATTCCCCAGGGTCCCAAACCCAACGCTCCAAATGTGGTTGCTCCCTGTCTCTGTCACCTGAATGAGGATGGTCCAACAGGCACCATGCAGCCCATCACATGAGACACAGGTGACATTCACCCAGTGCCACTCACACCAAGGGAAGCTCACCTCCTAGGGACTCAAAGTGATGCTGCACCATGAAGTCCACAGCCAGCTCCCTGCAGTCTTTTCAAACAGGTGCAGCTGGAAATGGGGCCCTCTCTACTAGTGTTTGCAAGTTCAGTTGTATGGACCAGAAAAAAAACTGAAACTGAACCAAAGGCAACTGGACCATCAGTTGCAGTTGTCTGGTTTGGGAGTGTGTCCGGTTGCAGGTTGTCCCACTATGCAAATGCTCAAAAACTGATGAAAGACCGGTCTTTTAACTGTATATACTACATACAATATATACAGGTGAGACTATAATAAAAAGTGGGACAAGCTGACAATGGGAAGACATATTCCGTGGGTCTTTATATACCCTGGGGCAATGCACGGACCATGTGGTCATATTTGTGCTACAAGTGCCTTTGTTGATGAATTGCCACCATCCCAACATCAACAACACCGCATCACCACTCTTTCTGCACTAACGACAACACAACGAAGGAGCACAACACAGGCAGCCCAAACGACGCCAGTCCGTTGTTTGGGCAGGGTACATTTGTTCTCGAAACATATCATTATCTCTACTAAAACGTCTCTTTCTTTCTTTCTTCAGGTATTATTCTTCATTGACAACACATGAATGACACTGCTGATAACACACTCCTCTCCGTGCCCCACCCACACCCATTCCACCTAACTCAGAACCCCACGTAGTCTGTGCCCCATGCCACCACTGCGAGCCTCTGCTCGCAGGGTGGCAATGGGTTCTGTTCTTATGTGGCAACAGCAACTTGACGGCACCCTCTGCTGCCACACAACATAGCACCACCAACCCACCTATGAGCCACTGCTCATATGGGAGAATTGGAGGTGCTGATGGTGAGGTAGCCACGAATGGGGGATGACGAACAGCCCAGATCTTGAGGCACAAAGGGGGGGACGATGAACAGCCTGGACGACGAACCATGAAGGGGGACAACGAACTGTGAAGGGGGGGACAACAAACAGCTGGGATGACGATGATGATGAACAGCCAGGACAGCGAACCACGACAATGATGAATCATGACTACGACGAACCACGACTACGACAAGGAATCACAGGTACCCCTCGCAACAAAGAATCCCCAGCTGTGCCCATGAGGGGGTTGCGACAGCTGGTAGGGAACCCCCCACCCTCACTACAAGCGTGAGGCGGTGGGGCTGTTTTATTATTTAATGTACATAGTTAGTAGGTACATTACTACTCAACCAGTTGAGACCAAGCACCCAACTGGTCTTGTTAGAAACCAGTTTGAATCGGTTGGGTTACAACAACCGGACTGATTTAGACTGGTTCTCTATGGTTCAGTCTGGTTGATGGAACTTGAGGGTGAAGTCCGAACCGGTTGTGGTTGTGGTTGCACCTGATCAAGGTCCAAAAACCAGACTGAACCAGACTTGCAAACACTACTCTCTACCTGCACCATCTGTCTTGGCTGCCACCCCACAATGTGTACAACTGCTTGTCCAAAACTCTGTGGGACAGCACCCCTGCATGGTGCCAAAAGAAACAAAAATGGTTGCCTCATCAATCCAGCAGGAAGTGTCCTATGTACAGACTGGCAACAGCTGAACAGATGTCCCTCCACTGCTCAGAACTCCCACCATGAGTGTCAGGATGTCAGGGCATTCAGTGCCAAAAGCTCAACCTGGATGAGGAATCCTTTTGTCCATTTTGATGAGGCTAGCTGGCTAGCTAGTGGATGTCACATATACATCAGCTGTGCAGTAGCTTGTAGTATATATGAACTCTTATCCCAGATGAGCTAGCTTTTATAAGAAGTGGGTTCAGGTAGTACAATAGCTTGTTCAGGTTGATAATGAAGTAGCCATGCAGAATTCAATATGGCAGGGGGGGGGGAGGATTCAAAATGCTCTGCAGGGGTAGATTGTACTTCATTTTTTGAAAATGTGGACTTTCCGTGCACCACAACTAGGTATTTTGTTGTGCACAAAAATTCCACATTTTAAACAAATCAAGTACAAACTATGGTATGTGCATGGAAAATCTCTATACTTCATTTTGTAACTTTGTGCAGACAATTTTGAATTCCCCCTCTTCCCTACTATTTTTAATTCCAAGCACATCATTTTTAATTCCCAGCCCCCCTCCAGCTACTTTGAAATTCATTCAGAACATTTTGAAATCTGCAGAACATTTTGAAGATATTCTGTGCACCTACCATATAGTTTGTACTTCATTTTTTGAAAATGCGGAATGTCTGTGCACCACAACATACTTTTGCATTTTCAAAAAATGAAGTGCAGAAATTTTCCATGCACATACCATATAGTGCACAGAAAATCTCCATACTTCATTTTTTGAAAATGCGGAAGTATGCTGTGGTGCATGGAAGTTCCGCATTTCCAAAAATTGAAGTGGAGAGATTTTACGTGAACTATAAGGTATGTGCACCGAAAATCATGCACAGGAAAATCTCTGTACTTCATTTTTTGAAAATGCAGAACTTCGAGGTCTTGTCTCTCCCCCACATGTTCTGATCAGCGCTGATCAGAATTATGCATACATCCTTCTCCAGCCATTTTGGCTGGAAAGCAACTCAGCAATGGCCCACTCAGCATCACTCAGCACTGATCAGAACTGATCAGAGTGCTCAGCGCTGAGTAAACTGATCAGGGCTCAACCACTGAAAGCTGTGCTCAGCACTGAGTGGTGCTGAACAGAACTGAGTAATGTTGAACAGTAGAGCAGTCTTTACTAATTAAAAAAGATTACCCACATAAGGAGTTGAACTCTGAGCCTCTGGGAAACAAGTCACATGACCAAAAACTCGCAATATCCAACTGCACCATGCTGCTGTGTTCTGTATATGAAAGTTAGTACCCTATATGGGTCACATTTTTCTATATCTGATACCTCTCTGATCATTTAAAATATTATCAACCCACAACATTGCTCCTAGCTGACTTTTAAGAACAATTAGTACATAAATAGTCAGATCTAAACACCAGATATGTTTATTATCATGAGTCAGAGTCATATAATGCGTATTTTGACCAGTTTTAAGTTACTTTTTTGGAATAAAAATTACATGGCAATGTTCTGCTCATTAAATCGATTCTAACAGTATATAGAATGTCCTGATTGGTTGAGTTTTGAGCTCGCAATCGATGTTCAGCTGTTTGCCTGCGTGTGTGGGACTGTTTGGCAATTGCCAATCACGCGTTATGTGTGCCATGTCTCACGGCTCTTCTCTTCAACAACCATCATCATTCCCCCACCACCTCATTGCCCCCCATCACTCATCACTTCCACCCAGCATGCCCACCACTCGCTCCAACATCCCAGTAATGCGCGACAGCCACACCTGCCTATCTCCGCCCATATCCAACACCCCACGCAAGAGGGCGACTGCTGCATTGTGAGTTCAAGAGACCCCTCGCCCTGCATGGCTTGCTCACGCACCACGTATAGGTGCCACATCGCTGACAGCAACGTGGCAACCAAACGGACGACGTGGCACAAGGGCCGGACGACACCAATGGACAACAGAGGCGAGGGCTGACCCTCCAACCAAGAAGGACAGCCACGTCAAGCTCGTACCACCATGATACGACGGCCACCATCACACACACGACGTACAACCATGATGGACGACAAAGATGGATCACCACGACATAACGACGACATGGGACCACAATGAATGGGGACAGGGTGCCATGTCGCTGAGAGCGGTGTGGCAACTGAATGATGAACGACGATGATGTCGTCATTCATCATTTTTTTTTCATTATTTCATACAAAGTGAGTAAATTCCCCCCCCCCCTCGGCTCAACCCACTTCACTAACGACAAGTCTACAACACCACAACACGACGCAACACCGCCATGAGGCAGCATCACCACGGTGGATGCCCTATGCAGCAGCAATGATGACGTTGATGGAGGACGACAGAGGAAGTGGCAAGCAAACGACGAACGGCGACATCTGTTGCCGTTCGTTGTTGTTGTTTATTCAGTAAGAGCGGACCCCCTCACTCCCCCTTTCGTTCAGGTGCTACGTCGACAACAGCAACGTGGCAACCTTACAACAAACGACTACACATGTGTAGTCATTTGTTGTCATTTTTTATTTTATGTCAGTAACTACTCAAGTATTGTAGAGTAGTTTAATTGATTTTACAAATACATTCTTTTTCTGGTAGTTATTCTTGTTGCAATTTAGTTGAAATTCATCCTGATGCTAGAAACCCTGATCAGAACTACTCAGTGCTGCTCAGCTCTGATCAGTACCACTCAGCACTGATCAGCAATGCTCAGCGCTGATCAGCGCTGATCAGAGCCTGTGGGGAGAGATAAGTACTGAGAACTTCTGTGCATCACAACATACTTCCGTATTTTCAAAAATTGAAGTAGAGATATTTTCCGTGAACTATATGGTATGTGCACTGAAAATCATGCATGGAAAAATCTCCATACTTCATTTTTTGAAAATGTGGAACTTCTGTGCACCACAACTTACTCCCACATTTTTTGACAATGTGGAACCTCCATGCACCACAACATACTTCCGCATGTTCAAAAAATGAGGTACAGAGATTTTCTGTGCACATTCCATATAAATCATAGAAAATCTCAATACTTCATTTTCTGAGAATGCAGAATTTCTGTGCACTGCAAAGTACAAAGATTTTCCATGCACTATATGGTATGTGCATGGAAAATCTTTGTACTTCATTTTTTGAAAATGCGGAATTTCTGTGCATCACAACATACCTCGTTGTGGTCCATGGAAATTCTGCATTTTCAAAAAACATTTCAAATTCCATGTTACCAGAAGCCAGATCATAAGCCATGACAACTTTTCCAATTACTTACAAACAAGGTAGCTCATGAACCTTGAGTTTTATGTAACCCACTCCATCAGCCCTGAGTGTGCTCATTACGAAAGCTAGCTGATGGGGTTTGTATGTACTTGTGCCTGACAAAAGTAACCAAACAGCACATGACAGTAACACATCACAATCTCTGCTGGTTTGAATGTTTGCTAAAATACCAGCCAAACCTGTACTCTTTACTCTATCTATGGCTGTCAATAAAACTACTCGTGTCCAGCATGACACTCCAACAAAAAATAGGTTCATTGGAAGCCACAGGAAAGCTTCGTGAATCTGCTGCTAAATATGGAATCAAACTGTCAACTGCATTCAATCTCTAGACCAAGTATAAAAACACAGGTACAACCAAAAACCTTCCATGTTCAGGGCATCCTCAGAAGCTTTCAGATTGTGGGAAAAGGCTGGTGGTACGAAATTGCATCAAAGACTGCTGGAAACCATTCCAACAGATTGCACAAGATATGAACTTGAACATCAGTGAACACACTGTTCGCGATGTGGTTGTGGATGTAGGATACCATCGACATATTGCAAGGAAGGTGCCATTCCTCACTGCAGTTCAGAAGAAGAAAAGGGTTGCATGGGCAAACCAATTCAAGAGTTATAGCGCCCAGCAATGGGGGAATCTAATTTGGTCAGATGAGTACTATGTTCATCTTGATGACAAGAGTGGCCGGGTCTACATCACACGTTGTGCTGATGAAGAATATAACAAAAACTGTGTAATACCAACATTTAAGCCGTCGTCAGTCTGTGTAATGATCTGGGGATGCATTATGAGAGGCAAGAAAGGCCCACTTGTTGTGCTGGAATATCCAGGAGGATGAGGTGGTGAGATGACAGGGCAAAGATACATCTCACAGGTTCTAGAAGCCCATCTTGACTCCTTCTATCACCAAATGAAGGAGGAGAAACCCGCAGTTATGTTTCAACAGGGTGGCGCACCAAGCCATACAAGCAAATTGATGAAACGATGGCTGGCAGATCACAGGATATTGGTCTTTCGGCTCTCACCATCTTCACCTGACCTCAACCCTATAGAACCAGTTTGGCACAAGCTCAAAAGATTATAACAACTCTTTCACATATCCCAGCCACTGTTCCGAAGCTTATCAAAGCTGTCCATGATGCATGGGAGGCCCTCGCAATACCCGATATTGATAAGTATGTTAATTCAATGCCCAAGAGAGCACAGGCAGTTTTAGCAGCAAGTGGAGGTCATACCAGATTCTGATTACACATTTATGCACCTATTATATACAGTAACATGTAGTGTAAATTTCTACTTCATCTATGGATAATTTGCATGGAATGTCCACCTCTCGTGAGGATGGAAAACAGTGTGATACAGGTAGTCATGTGGTGTTTGGTTACTTTTGTCAGGCATGAGTACTGTACAAGGATAGCTACTCCATGCCATGTGAGGTAGTGACATCCAGGAGCTAGCTAGCTGGACTCATCAACATGGGCAATTTTGACAAAAAGATATGTCATGGGGTATGTAAAAAAAGCATGTTTACTGGTGCACCTCAACCCTGCACCCTTAGTCAGCTTAACTGTAAAGTCTAATAATATCGTATGATATCTAGTAATTCTATTTTTGTTACATTTTATGACCAGCTTAGCTGGCTCAAGCTGGTTTCTGAGCTGGAGCCAGAATTGTCCAAGATGTCAGTACTTTACCCTCCCCGGGTTATTCCATATGGAATCCATGGAATGGAGGGTGGAATCCATGAAATGTCAGATGGAATCCATGGAATGTCAGATGGAATCCATGGAATTTCCAGGTGGATTCCATACCATTTTGAGGTGGATTCCATGGAATGGTAGATGGATTCCATCTCTTTTCCAGACGGATTCCATACCATTTCTAGGGTGGAGTCCATATGGAATCCATGTAATTAGTTCATGGAATCATAATTTTACACTTGTTCCACACCATTTTCAGAGTGGAATCCATATGGAATCCACATGGAATCAATTGAAATATATTTGATAACTAAATTAAATCTATTTTACTATATTAACTATTTAAGGGAAGGGATGGAGAAGGGGAGGGGAGGGAAAGGGAAAGGGGATAGAGAAGGGGAGGGGATGTAATGGGAAGGGGGATGAAAGAGGGAAGGGGATGGGCACGTCGCATCGTGCTCGTTGTGTCCCCATCACACGGGGGTGTCCTCATCGCGCAGGGGCATCCTCATCGTGTGGGGGCGTCCTTGTCGTGTGGGGTGTTCTTGTTGCACGGGGGGTGTCCTCGTGTCAGGGGTGTCCTTGTTGCGTGGGGGCGTTCTCATCGCACAGGGGTGTTTCTTGTCACGCGGGGGTGTTTCTTGTCGCGCAGTGGTGTTCTTGTCATGTGGGGGTGATGTGGCCGGTTTCGGGGTGATGCGGTGGCACCTTGTTAAGCAGGGGGGCTGAGATGACAGTGGGACGGGTCCGTTAGTTGGGTGGGCGAGGGAAGAAATGGGATCGAGGGGACGTACCATGACGACGATGACGATTATTCGTCGTCGTGCGCCGTTGTCGTCCCTTGTCACTCGTAGCCATTCACGTGCCACGTCACCGACTGTCTGTCATCACGTCTCCTCCCTCACTTCCCGGCCATTGTCGTTTGTCATCGTCGTGGCACGTCCGGAGGGTAGCGTTGACGTGCCACGTCATTGACACAACGTGGCGTTGGGATGGCTGGTGTGTGCCGTCGTCGACGCAGCGGGCACTCGTTCGGTAGTCGGTGACGTGGTGTTACGTTGTGTGGTCCGTTGGTGTTGGTGTGGGGCGATGATGGTGATGGTGGCCGTTGGTGAGGTTGGTGTGGTGGTGGTGGGAAGACAATGTTTGTTGTTTGTTGATGACGCCAAATCGGCAAGGTAAAGACCTCCAAGATGTGGGAGTCACCGGAGGTCTTTACCTTGCCTGGGTTAATCCATATGGATTCCATATGGATTCCAACACCATTCCATATGGATTCCACTGGATTCCATATGGAATAGAGGCATATCCACCTTGGATTCCATGGACAAGTCCACATCGATTCCATGGAACAAGGCTCCATTTCCATGGGAAACACCATGGTCAAAAATAATGTCACCATTTGGAATTGAACACTCGACTCCACAAGCAAATCACATGCTCACATTGAACACAATGTAACTGTTACACCATGGGACTGTTCAAAGGTAATAAACCGACCTCGATAAACATTGTTGTCGTATGGCCATGCCCAACTCGAGTGTCGGCATTTGCCGATGCTCGATTTGGCGTCATCAACAAATAACAAACATTGTCTTCCCACCACCACCACACCAACCTCACCAACGGCCACCATCACCATCATCGCCCCACACCAACACCAACGGACCACACAACGTAACACCACGTCACCGACTACCGAACGAGTGCCCGCTGCGTCGACGACGGCACACACCAGCCATCCCAACGCCACGTTGTGTCAATGACGTGGCACGTCAACGCTACCCTCCGGACGTGCCACGACGATGACAAACGACAATGGCCGGGAAGTGAGGGAGGAGACGTGATGACAGACAGTCGGTGACGTGGCACGTGAATGGCTACGAGTGACAAGGGACGACAACGGCGCACGACGACGAATAATCGTCATCGTCGTCATGGTACGTCCCCTCGATCCCATTTCTTCCCTCGCCCACCCAACTAACGGACCCGTCCCACTGTCATCTCAGCCCCCCTGCTTAACAAGGTGCCACCGCATCACCCCGAAACCGGCCACATCACCCCCACATGACAAGAACACCACTGCGCGACAAGAAACACCCCCGCGTGACAAGAAACACCCCTGTGCGATGAGAACGCCCCCACGCAACAAGGACACCCCTGACACGAGGACACCCCCCGTGCAACAAGAACACCCCACACGACAAGGACGCCCCCACACGATGAGGATGCCCCTGCGCGATGAGGACACCCCCGTGTGATGGGGACACAACGAGCACGATGCGACGTGCCCATCCCCTTCCCTCTTTCATCCCCCTTCCCATTACATCCCCTCCCCTTCTCTATCCCCTTTCCCTTTCCCTCCCCTCCCCTTCTCCATCCCTTCCCTTAAATAGTTAATATAGTAAAATAGATTTAATTTAGTTATCAAATATATTTCAATTGATTCCATGTGGATTCCATATGGATTCCACTCTGAAAATGGTGTGGAACAAGTGTAAAATTATGATTCCATGAACTAATTACATGGATTCCATATGGACTCCACCCTAGAAATGGTATGGAATCCGTCTGGAAAAGAGATGGAATCCATCTACCATTCCATGGAATCCACCTCAAAATGGTATGGAATCCACCTGGAAATTCCATGGAATCCATCTGACATTCCATGGAATCCATCTGACATTTCATGGATTCCACCCTCCATTCCATGGATTCCATATGGAATAACCCGGGGAGGGTAAAGTACTGGAGTCACCACCCAGTAGTCTGGCTTGGCTTTGGCTAATATTGGCTCAGCTCCTTGCTTCAGCTGACTCTGGGCCAGAGCTGCAACACTAGTGGCAACCAGATGATGAATGACAACACATGTTGTCATTCATTGTCATTTTTTATTTTATGTCTCTAATTATCTACCGATTCATTGTGAAGTTTGTTTTTTTTCTTTGAAACCAGGTGCCACATCAGCATGGCAGCCAAATAATGAACAACAATATGTATTGTTCATTGTTGTTGTTTATTGTAACTACTTATTCCTAATTTTATATTTTTTGTTTCCTTTTATGTATGTCACTAGTTACTCCCTTATATAGTAGTTTTTATTTATTTCATCAATTCTGCAGATTCCAGCCAGAATCAGTGGAGGTGTGGAAATTACTGACAGAGTCTATGTAGACTCTGGATGGTCCAGAAATAGATAGATTTGGTTGTATTCCAGGTGGGCTTCATTTGCACTCTCAGAATCTGTCTGGACTCCAGACAGGGTCCAACCAGAATGTGTGGGGGATGTAAAATACACATCATAGGTATAAGCAGGTAAGGGTACACCCTAGCCAACCCCTGACATACCCATACCATTAGTTGGCAGGTTGGTGGGTTTATAGACCAATAGCACTGCACAGCATGCACTGGCACATTCAATGTTCAGTTTTGTGGGAGTAGAAGTCCATTTACAGAAATTGTGCTTTTCAGTTTGATTCTTACATTCTTGGCATCTAACCAGTACTTTACCTTTCCCCACAGACTCCATGTGGACTTCAGTGGATACCAGTAGATTCCAGTGGACTCCAGTGGACTTCCAGACATACTCAAAAAAAAACTAGACTCCACTGGACTCCCAGACATACTCAACACAAAACTGGAGTCCAGCAGATGAGCTTGCAACTGGTGGAGTTGTTGGTATTGTGAAGCTTGTTTCTCTGGTTGTCATCTCTTGTGGATGGGGCTGACAAACTCATTGATTGAGGTTGTAACGTGGTTCACTGGCAACCACCTAGTTTAAGTGATTGCAGTCAATGTTCTGGGCACAGGCAGGGTAAGGAGGTTGAAAATTAGGGTCAATTGCACTGGGGAGCTCTTCTCTCCAGGGAAGAATTCCTTTCTGGCTGAGTAATTTTGGACTATGCATCTGTGACAGGCATAGCTCATATTGATTGGCAGAAAATGGTTTATCAGAACAGCTTCTAGTAAAATTTTATCTCTCAATAGGTTCTGGGAGTCCAAGACACTCTTGATCAATTGCCCTGATGTCACCAGGGCTATCAAAGACAAAGAGTCATAAATCATTCCAATTGAGTTGTTACCCTCAAAAGCTGCAGGTACTCATGCTATCAAGGGTCATGCAATGTAGTCAACAATTTTCCTGTCCTGGTAGGTGTTAAGGTTTTTTTGGGAAGCAGTAAGTCTAGGAACTGTCATTAGTTGACAGATTCTGTTAATGAGATTTACCTTTCATGGTTGCTCTGAGCTTCTGCACTCAGGGACTTCATCTTGATTAAGTCTGTGGTGCCCCCACCATTGTGAACCTGGTTATTGTCTATGACTTCTCAATGATCCTGTGAGTGCAAGATGGTGGTGGAGAATTGACATGTTAAGCTGTGAAGAGTTGATGGTGTGGTTCTGTGATACAGTCTCACATCTAATTGATCCTGTGACCCTGTAATGGGGACACTGCCACCTGATGCAGGGCTCTGGTATCCTGGGAGGCATTAGGCTGCCTTGCCATGTATCATTTTGTGACCTGATCCACATGTGTATTAGATAGGGGTTGAAAAGTAAATACAAGAAGACAGAACACAACATGATATAACAAGCAACAAACTGTAAATATGATGATCCTATGTCATATAAGAAATAACCTAAATAACCATCCACTGTCTCACCTTGACTAATTTTCAACATCACTATCTTATAATTTTTAATACAATTTATGTACATGTACTTGAATGCCTGTAAATTTCTGTATATGAATTGAAATTCATGATACAGAGATTGTAATAAATAATGTGTACAGAAGAAATAAAATTTTGATAATTCAGTGTACCAAAACTGAAATGAGAGATGTGTACCAGGGCTGGGATTAAAAATGTGTACCATGGGGTCCAGAGGCCTTACCCTCAACTTTTACAATGTAGATATACAACATGACAATTAGTCATGTCAGATCCATGGAGTTTGCAAGGCTAATAGTCAGTGGTCTGTGGGTGACTGAAGTGCAACAGCCACATCAGCACCACCTCACCCTAGGCCAACACAATACAATGATGATGCAACACAACAAAAAGGTGGATCCTATGAAATAGCTCATTGTCATCAACAATGAGCTCAAACATCAGCAGAAAATGGAAATGTAACAAAAGATGTGATGTGTATGAGGTGATGGCCTGTGGGAATTATCTGTGTTACAGTTATTAACCGTAATGAGCAGTTGTTAAGCCTAAGTTCACTGTATTTGATATTCACTGTAGATATTCTGATAATGTCTCCTTATGAGTTCGTTCACTATACGACTTGTCCGTTGATTTGGACCAATTGTTCTAGAATAAACCAGATTTGTTTGGGTCTGGTATCCATAGGAGATAAGTATCATCTGGTAGCATGATCCAATTACCATCAAGGTGACAGAATTTTAACAAAGATATGTCATAGCAATCACAAAATGAGGTTTTATAGGAACGAGACATAGAAATATTGTTTCCACCTTGAGAATGTATGGAAAGGATTGGTGATACAGGAATGCTTGAAATAGAAGGAGTAGAAAGATGAGACACTGTGAAGGGATTCATGATTGTCTGACTTGTTTCAGGATCCAACACTCTGACTGTCTTGTCCCTAGATACAGAAGCAACATGCTTGCCATCAGAAGAAAATGCAAGTGAATTAACCCAATCACCATCACCATTCAGAGGATCTTTGACACTCTGACTTGTCTGGGCATCCCATACTCTGACTGTCTGGTCATAAGATCCAGAGACAATGTACTTGCCATCAGGAGAAAATGCAACTGAAGTAACCCAATCATTATGGCCTTTAAGCGGATCTATAGCACTCTGACCTGTCTTAGCATCCCATACTCTGACTGTCTTGTCCCCAGATCCAGAGACAATGTGCCTGCCATCAGGAGAGAATGCTACTGAATTAACCCAATCATCATGGCCTTTTAGAAGATCTACAACCCTCTGACTTGTCTGAGAATCCCACACTCCAACTGTCTTATCACGACATCCAGAGACAATGTGCCTGCCATCAGGAGAAAATGCAACTGAAGTAACACAATCATCATGGCCTTTGACAGGATCTATGACACTCTCACCTGTCTGAACATCCCACACTCTGACTGTCTTCCTGCTATATCCAGAGACAACATGCCTGCCATCAGGAGAAAATGCAACTGAATTAACCCAATCACCATAGCCTTTGAGAGGATCTATAACACTATGACCTGTGTGAGCATCCCATACTCTGACAGTTTTGTCCCTAGATCCAGAGACAATGTGCCTGCCATCAGGAGAGAATGCAACTGAAGTAACATTAGAATCATGGCCTTTGACAGGATCTATGACACTCTGACCTGTCTGAGCATCCCACACTCTGATTGTCTTGTCATCAGATCCAGACACAATGTGCCTGCCATCTGGAGAAAATGCAACTGAAGTAACCCAATCATCATGGCCTTTGAGAGGATCCATGACACTCTGACCTGTCTGAGCATCCCACACTCTGATTGTCTTGTCACGAGATCCAGAGACAATGTGCCTGCCACCAGGAGAAAATACAACTGAAGTAATCCGATCATCATGGCCTTTCAGAGGATCTATGACACTTTGACATGTGTTCCACACTCTGACTGTCATGTCATCAGATCCAGAGACAATGTGCCTGCCATCAGAAGAAAATGCAACTGAAGTAACCCAACCATTATGGCCTTTAAAAGGATCTCTGACACTCTGACCTGTCTGAACATCCCATACTCTGACTGTCTTGTCTGTAGATCCAGAGACAATGTGCCTGCTATCAGCAGAAAATGCAACTGATGTAACGCTAGAACCATGGCCTTTGAGAGGATCTATAACACTCTGACCTGTTTGAGCATCCCATACTCTGACTGTCATGTCAATAGATCCAGAGACAATGTGCCTGCCATCAGGAGAAAATGCAACTGAAGTAACACAATGGTCATGGACAATAGGATCCATGACACTCTGACCTGTCTGAGCATCCCACACTCTTGCTGTTATGTCATCAGATCCAGAGACAATATGCCTGCCATCAGGAGAAAATGCAACTGAAGTAATACTAGAATCATGGCCTTTCAGGGGATCTATGACACTCTGACCTGTCTGAGCATCCCATACTCTGACTGTCTTGTCTGTAGATCCAGAGACAATGTGCCTGCCATCAGGAGAAAATGCAACTGATCTAACACTAAAATTATGGCCTTTGAGAGGATCTCTGACACTCTGACCTGTCTGAGCATCCCACACTCTGATTGTCTTGTCATCAGATCCAGAGACAATGTGCCTGCCATCAGGAGAAAATGCAACTGATGTAACACTAGAATCATGGCCTTTGAGAGGATCTATGACACTCTGACCTGTCTGGGCATCCCACACTCTGATTGTCTTGTCATCAGATCCAGACACAATATGCCTGCCATCAGAAGAAAATGCAACTGAAGCAACTCCACTGCCATGGTCTGCAAGTCTGAGAAAACATTTCCCTGACCAATGCTCCATTTGACCCATCTTGACAGTGAATGTCTTTTTAAAGAGCCTCAAAAAATGCATAGAGATCTTTGAACTTTGTGGAGAAAATGGCAGTGCTGATAAATATATGTGTGGTGCTGCATCAGTTATTGGTTCTAGAAATTCCATTACAAATCTATTTGCATCATTTGCAAAGTCTGATATGTTGGGTTTCAGATCCTACATTTTTTATTGTTGTTAGCATGGCAGTGATATATGTATATATATATATGACTTACTCTGCTCCAACTTGCAGCTAACAGCAGTAATTGAGCAGCATGATTTACTGTTCCCATCAGACTCATAATTTCAAGCCAATGTAAACAATGGACCATCAAAAATTCATCCACTGCAGCCTGTACTTCCAGCTGTAACATTTTGTCACAATCCTTCTTCAAATAACTGGCCCAGAAGCAGCTTGCATGATCTAAGGCTGTAGATTTTACACTCTTAATATGGTCATTTAGCTCTGGTATGTCTTTGTTTAACACATAGGATGTTTTTAGATCAAAGAAGTTAAATTTCAGTTTTCCATTCATAAATTTCAAGCAATACCCAGCAAAGCGGAGACTACAAAGCTCATGATCAACCCACAAATCTTGAGAGCGCTCAGAATTAAGAAGAAAATCAGTAACTGACTGGTGGCAAACACGCAAATAATTTACATCACTAATAGATAGAACTGGACTAAGCTGACTCATTATTGAATCTAGCAATGCATCTTTCACTCCCAGAAGCTCTTTTAAATCTCCAGTGCGAAGTGGATTCTTTGCAACGACAATTGAGCCCAGAACCAATCTTAAAGCTGTTTCCTCTGGTTTTCTGAGGCCTTGCAAAGCAACAGAAATGACTTGATGATACAAGCCATCAACAGCATCAATACCTTCCCCAGAGCCAGCAGAAATGATGTTTAGCCTTTCTTCAGGATCACCTCCCTTATGCAAAATAAAGTCCATTGCAGATTTAGCCCAGATAAACAGCCCAGCAGCTTTTCTTACAAGAAGTGACACTTTGGCTGGACCAGGCCACTTTGGAGGCAACCTAGTTACCTCAGAAAATCTTGCAATAAAGTATTTTTGAAGGTCATCAGAAGTCTGAGTAGATATCTCATGTCCAGTATGTAGATCACAATGGACACTGACAGAGCTTAGTGAAAACTGAATATCACTATAACGACGACTTGTAATGAGGAGCTTCAAAGATTTAGGGAGGTAAGACCAGGATGTCAATGAGGGCAAAAGTTTCTCATATGAACCACACTCATCAAGGGCATCAACAACAATAAGGAGAGGCTCCACAGAGGTTGTAAAAACTTCCTGTAGTGGCTTGGCAATAAGATGCTCAAATTGCATAGAAATATCAAAGCCCCTGATGTTAGCTTTTTGAGCCTCCAGTACCTGAGCTATAGACATTCTGACATCCTTGTATCCTAGAGCAAGGTCCAAAGCAATACGCCTCCATAAGTTGTCTGGATCCTGAAGCTCAACCTCATCACGACGGAAAAAGAATTGCCCAGAGAAACAATGAAAATCAGCAACCACAGTTGAAGCAATTGTTGTCTTTCCAGAGCCAGGACTGCCAGAGAGCCAGAAAATAT
This sequence comes from Laccaria amethystina LaAM-08-1, assembly GCA_000827195.1. NCBI lineage: Eukaryota > Fungi > Basidiomycota > Agaricomycetes > Agaricales > Hydnangiaceae > Laccaria > Laccaria amethystina. The sequence continues at coordinate 42,724 of KN838712.1, forward strand.
TAGGCTCATTCAGATCATAAAGCCATGTTTTGATATGAGTGAGCACATCCTCCCGAGTTCCAGGCATGCATTTGTCTCTTACTTTGCCATGTGATGGAGCTTTCAGCTCTTGCAGCCACTTTTCTACCTGGATTGTTTATTGATAATATAAGCTAGTGATAGATTTTACCCTTCATATGACTTACATTTGACTGTTCTACTACATTTGCTATCTTGGCTTCAAGTTCCCTGTTGTCATTGATATTGATCTATAGTATGCCAATGGTCTTAAGAAGGGCCACTTTAAACGAGTCAATTACTCACAGTATTTGCAGAATAGAAAATACTATCATTGATTTGAAAATGATGTCCCTGAGTAAGCACATTTATCTGAGGTACTTCATTGAACAAATAAAAGTTATCAAGAAATAGTATCAGAAAGCAAGTTTGTACATACTATTTTCTGTAGTTGTGGGCCTTTCACCAACATTCCTTCTCTCAATAAACATATCATCTTTGTTGGGCTCAGTCATTACAGGACCTTCCCAAACATCCCTCTTGACATCTGTACAAGTTAAGAAATAATACCAAGTTAAGTATTTATAACTTGACTTACTTGCTTGTGAACTTTCCTCAACACTGAGATGGTCCTGAAAATTAGGCTGAATAATCAAATGAATGAGATGGTCAATTATATAATGCATGCTCACAAGTGCATTGAGTTTAACCTGGAAATCTGCAATATGTTCTTGATCTTTTCTAAAATTGGCAAATCTCTTCCATGTGTTCTGTTGTTGAATCTTGATCACATCTTCTTTCAAATGGTCCAAAATGCTAGTGCATGACTCCAATTTAGGACATATCCACAATGACACCGTCAAAAATACGCACCCTTTCAGATTCTCAAGATTGGATTGCAAAGCCGACGGAACGTAACTCTCGTTATATTGACAGGTAGCCTGAACAATCTCCTCGACTTTCTGAATGAGACTCCCAGACAAAGCAGCCCAATCCTTCTTATTGATCTTGAATTGCTGTGGCCGTCGCATAGATAGACGTGACGGAATGATTGCAGTAAGGACACACACCTTAATAATTCCGATAACGGCTAATGCCTCAACAACAGCCGCCTTCAGAGGTAGAAAGGCGTCGCCAGACGCAGCAACGACCTCGAGTGCAGAAAGGCCGCCTCCGCTGATCGCTTGCAGAAGGCCGTTTGCCGTGGGATTCAACCCAGTAGTATTCATATTGTTGTTGTTATTGGTACTGATAGTCGCGTTTGTGTTCATGATGATGATGGTTGATAACAGGAATGGTAGAGCGTCAATTGCTAGCTGCTGTATGTTGGGGTCACATGACCAAGACGTTATCAATACTGCCATGGGTATATCCCACTCTGCTCCCTATAATTTCCTACCCCTATGTTACTGTAGATCTGCACAATGCCATCTCAAATCGACACCCTTCTCAACTCGAATCATAACCCCTTTTCACTATTAAAGTGGTGGTCTGTTTCCATAGTCCCACCCACAAAAACCCAGTGTGCTCGGTCGCAGATCACCGCCTTCCACAACACAAGAAGTATGGCGTATGGTGAACGAAAAGCAAGCCAAACATGCCTGCAGCATACATACTTTCCTCCTCGTTCGTTTGGTCGTTACTGAGAAGCCACACCGCCCCACAATGCAGACGAAACCCAACTGCGGCTATCTGGTTTGATCCAAGCAATCCCAGTCCCATGACGATGTCGAACGCCTGTCGGAAGTTGGCCTCCTCGATCGTATGTCACCCGTACGCTCATCCTCCCTCCCCTCTGGCAAGTGGCCGACAATTCACCGTTCCGCCGCCAACCCAGGCATTGCCAGTCCGAGTCGTTGCACGTCGCCTCGCACGCGGTCTGTCTATCAGAAGTGCCCTGCAGGTTCGAGGAGTTGGTAGCTGCTAGATCAGACTAGTGAGAGGAAAGGAGCGGAGCGGATAAGGTCTCAATCAATTCAACCGCAGCCAGCCTCCATATACGTGGCGTGCGAACGAGTGGAGTGGAAGACTGAGATGCTCAGTCTTCGAACAACCTGTGGTATGTTCAGGATCATGGCCCCCCCCAAACCTTACTATCGAGCCAACTTGGATTCTACCGAGCTGAGGGTGCATCAGCAACGGCTAAAATTTGAACATTGAACGAACCTGCACCCCTAAGTATGCGGCGTTCACTCCTGCCCACGATCATCTGCCGCATCATTACACAGGGTTGTGAGGTTTGCTGGGTGAGATTCTTTGAATGGTGTCTCGGTTGCTGGCGGACGGCGTGCAAAGGTTACATTTACCCTCGCTGCCTGAATAGCTGTGAGGAGGATCGAACTCATGAAAGCGACGAAATGTAGAGATGATCCTTACCTGCACTGGAGTGATGGTAAAGAATCTCTCAGGGGATATAGGCGGCCAGGAGAAGGATTGCGCTACACAGAATCCTTGGTACTGTGAATGAGCGGAAGAACGGATTTGAAGTAGAAAATATTCCTCACCGCTGTTCATCGATTCATCAAGATCGTCAACAAATCTGACGTATGTGCATTCGATAGTGTTCTGTAAGCAAAATTGCATTCACGTGGGCCACTGAAGAGTGATAAGGATGCAACAAAGGGGGAAGGAGGTTGGGAGATGGCGGCACTTGACAGGACATCGGAAACCCAAGGAAAATCGTCGGTTGGTCATCGCGTTAGAGGGAGTTGAAACTCTACGCCGAAGTATTGTCCAGAGTCAGGTCAACTCTGGACTGACGAAAAGATGATGAGAAATTTCACAGATGAGGAAAGAATAAGTACCCGCTGAGTTGCATAAATCGTGTTCGATATCAAGGTGGCCCTACTAAGCGCGAAGGACCAGACGGTGGCCAGGCTAGCCCGTAGGGAAGAAGAGGTGAATATTCTTGCAAGGAGAGACGATGGTTGAGACGAAGTCTTGAGACGGTCGTGTTTGATGATCGGCTTCTATCGGCTTGACCTTGCCCATCACACCTCTTGACATTATAATAACCGAACGTCGACCAGCACACCCTTCTTAGCACCAGGATGAAAAGGATTGAAACCCTCTCTCAGGACGCGGCGGTCTTTCAATGCCTCATCGAGCGACGAGCAGACTGAATGCCGATCATCGTGAGTTTCTTCTGCCACACAAACCATGGGCTGCGCACCGTGCCCGTCCATGGCGGGTACCGTACACATGGGGCTGAATAGTTCGATGTGTTACCTCTCCATCCCTTCTGACTCTTCTTCTGCTAATCGATTGCAGCTTTGAACTAACGACAGGTTTTCGCCTACATACGAGGCTTCCTCAGGTTAATGGATGTAAAGAGGTTATAGATGTTTAACGTACCTGATTGCATGCTAGCACCCCAACGTACACAACGATTCAGCACAGTAATGATGTCGCGGAATCAGCTGGCGATAACCCGTAACCAGAAAGTAGACGTGTGATAATACCATTCGTTTGAACCATCGGAAATGCGGGGCAAGCAGGCATCTTACATAACATCTCGTCGTCACGAAACACGAGAAATCACATCACACCACCTTTGAGCTGTTACTCCCGTTCTAAACATGCCTCTCGTGAGGATAGAAGTCTGCGACTTCAAATCATACAGGTTTGTTCGTAATTGTTGTAGAATTTGAATGCTTATGAACTTTGTAGGGGTCACCAAACGATAGGTCCATTCAGGACCTTCACGTCGGTGATTGGTCCAAATGGCGCGGGCAAGTCCAATTTAATGGACGCCATTTCGTTCGTTCTGGGTGTCAAGAGCGCGCAATTACGAAGTTCTCAGCTCAAGGACCTCGTGTATCGTGGACGAAGACTGGCCAAGAACAATGAAGAGGATGCCGACGGGGTTCCAGATCAAGAGGATGAGGATGAGGAGCAGGAAGGTGAAGGCACGGCGAAGAAGGCTTGGGTTCTGGCTGTCATCCTCGACAAAGGTGGCAAAGAATGGAAGTTCCAGCGAACGTGAGTGGCCTCAATCATATTTTCTCCTTTCACTTATTATGGGGCAGAATATCCACGAATGGCGCGTCTGAGTACAAACTCGACAAGAAAGTCGTCACCTACTCCGCTTACAATGCTGCCCTAATCTCTCTCAACATCCTCGTAAAAGCCAAGAATTTCCTTGTATTCCAAGGAGATGTCGAAGCTGTTGCCTCGCAATCACCTCGAGAACTTTCGCGCCTCATTGAACAAATCAGTGGCTCACTAGAACTTGCTCCAGAGTACGAAAAGGCCAAAGAGGCTCAAGATAAAGCTACTGAAAACGCCACCTTTAATTTTACTAAACGGAGAGGAATCGCAGGGGAGATAAAGCAATACAAGGAGCAAAAAGGGGAAGCAGATCGGTTTGAGAGTCTCTGTCAACAACGGGTGCATCGCACGTTACCATCTTTTCAATATGATTGGTATTAATGTCATTCTAGGATGAGCTGATTCTGCAACGTATACTGGTCAAGCTCTTCCACATTGAGGAAGCCATTGAGAACAATACCCGCGCCATCGTCAAGAAGAACAAGGAGCTGACGGGACTACGTGAAGAGCAGCGAGTCCATGACAATGCTTTAGAGGCAGCGCGAACGGAGCAGGCGAAGACTAGGACGGCCGTCATGCAGAAGGAGAAAGGAATCAAGAAGGCCGAAAAAGCGTTGGATGGCAAAGTCTATTGGCTCCATCATACAATTCTTCTCTCACTGACAGTGACATCTTGCAGAAACCTGAACTCGTCACGATCGAGGCTCATATTACGCATGCTACCCGGAAGATGAACAACGCTGAGAAATCGAAGGAGGAGGTCGTCAGAGACCTCAAGATTCGGCAGGAGAAGTTTGATCGGCTGCAAACCGAACTCGAGAGTGTGCGTCGAGATGCCAACAAGGCTCAAGGTTTGTGACAGTCCCTTTTTGTCCCTTGCGTCCAGCTGATCTTACTGAACAGAGGAGCAGAGAAAAGCTTCTCAGCACAACGTAGCGCTCAGCGAGGAAAGCCTGGACGAATATCGTGCTTTGTAGGCTCATCTCCAACGTCAGCTGGATGTCTCTCTTACACAGATTTAGACAATCTTCGTCAAGCAAACTCGCCGTCGATGAGCGACAGACCCTTGAAACTCTTCTCCGTGAAGAGAAGACTTCGAGCAGAACACTTGCCCAACTCACTGAAAAGCAAAAAAGTTACGAGGAGAAGAAGGAATTGCGAAGCGAGGATCTCCGAGTGCAGACTGCTCGAAAAACTGAGGTCTGTCAAGATTGAATGGCTGAGCAGTGCACCTCTGACCATTGACCTTGATAGCTCGACGCGAAAATTTCGTCACTACAAGCAAACCTTATGAGTGTCCGACAAGAGCTGGATAATCAACGCGCTGAGAGAGAAAAAATAGCGTAGGCAACTTCAGTTGAGACATCCTTATCCGCATTGACATAGTGAATAGGAAATTGGACGCGGAAGTAGACGAGAAGCTTCAGAACGTCTACCAGCAGCTCTTGCAGGCCGGCGTTGACAAGCACGAATCGGAACGTGAAGCTCGCCTCAAGGAGACTTTGGCTAGCCTGCAGCGGATCTTCCCAGGTGAGTGGTTTGGATACAAACCCAAAAGTGAAGGCTGAATGATGTATCAATAGGCGTTCGAGGGAGGGTCGTCGACCTCTGCAAACCAATCCAACGAAAGTACGAAGCTGCAGTGTCTGTTGTCCTCGGACGCAACATCGACGCCATTGTCGTTGACGAGGAGAAGACAGCCATTGATTGCATCGAAGTACGTTTCCCATTTACCTGTATTGACCCCTTCTTGACAATCGTGCGTAGTACATGCGTAACCAACGTGCTGGGCAAGCCACCTTTATACCCCTGGACACAATCCAAGTGAAACCTATCAACGACAAGTTCCGCTCCTTCGCCAAGGGCGCTCGTTTAGCCGTGGATGTGGTTCAGTACGAGCCTGCGATTGAGCGAGCTATTCATCACGCTTGTGGGAATGCCCTTGTTTGCGACACCATGGAGGTTGCAAGATATGTGTGTTATGACAAAGGTCAGGAGGTGAAAGGTACGTTAACCTTGACGAACAACCTCCATTTCAGCGAACTGACCTTTGCGCGTAAACTACAGCCGTTACTTTGGAAGGCACGATTATTCATAAGAGTGGTTTGATTACTGGAGGACGAAGTACACACAATAGCAGCAAGAAATGGGACGAGAATGATGTCCAAGGTGAGCATTATCATCGAGTCACTCGTACTTCCTTATCGAGTTTAACGGTTTCGTTAGGGTTGATTCGCGTCCGTGACAACTTGCAATCGCAGCGCCTCGAACTCAGCAAGCAGAAGCCCCGTGCAAAGACAGACGAAAACCTCGTCTCGGAAGTTTCTCGTCTTGAATCGGCGATAACTTTGGCTAGAGACGACCTGGTGTGTTTGGTTTCGCTTGGGGGTTGCCATTTACTCATCCCCTCTTTTGGTAAGGCGGCTTGCAAATCCCGCCTTAGTGGCTTGAAGGAAGAATTAAAACATATCGACAAGGAACTGAAAAGCAATACCCCCGAGCTCAAGAAGGTAACTAATTCGACCTTGTTGTCCTGATGGAGCTCCACATATACCGGTTGACAGGCACAAACTATTGATGCTACTCTGCAAGGCAAGATCCAACGTCTGAAACAAATCATAAACGCAGCGGAAGACGGGATTTTCGCTAGCTTTTGCCGCAAGATCAAAGTGTCGAATATTCGAGAATACGAGGAGAGGCAGTTGAAGGTTGCCCAAGAGGAAAGCCAAGCTCGACTGCGCTTTGATACCCAGATTGCCCGTCTCTCTAACCAGTAAGCAATGTTGTTAAATATCCTTGATCAAGCTCGTTCATTCTCAAGGCAGGTCTGACTTTGAGGAGGAAGGCTTGAAGTCTGCGAAGGAACGCTTGGAACGACTCGAGGGCATGATCAAAACTGAACGCACGAACTTGTCCAAGTTAGAAGAGCAGAATGCTGCTGTCGCGGAGGATATTGCTGTTGCTGAACAAGGCATTGCCAAGTTAAAGGAAGAACTCTCCACAGTTCAAGAGGTGCTAGAGGCGAAGACGAGGGTGGTTGATCAGGTGAAGAAGACTACGTCAAAAGCATCGAAAGTTCTAGACCAAGCATTGAAAGAGATTGCTACAGCTGTGGGTTGTCTTTCTTTCTTGCGTTCATTAGACTCACAATTTTTGCAGAACGACGAAATCGAGAAGCTCGCCCTTGATCGGTCGGCTACTTACCGCAAATGTCGCCTTGAAGAGGTGAAGCTGCCACTTCTGGAAGGCAACCTCAAGAACGTTCCAATGGAGGAGGTGTGTACTAATTGGCTAACCAACGCGGCTGATGCTAAAGCTTTTTTAAGAATCTCCGAGAAGATGTGGCCATGGACGTTGATGAAGACGAGGATGGAACTCAGAGGCCTAAAGTGGTCGCTGATTATGGAATTGAGGTCGACTTTGAGTCTATTGAGGATGACGAGCGGTCTGAAGACCCGGGGGACGCGAATGCAAGATACGATAAGGAGATTGCCAACATTACTGCGGAGATCGAACGGATGGCACCAAACATGAAAGCGATGGAACGGTATGGCATACTCCCCTTTGACAATGATGCCGGACATTGACTCTTTTGGAAAGGCTTGATGACGTTGAGACGAAGCTCGAACAAACGGAAAAAGAAGCTGATAAAGCCCGCAAGGAGTCTAAGAATGCCCGTGATCACTTCAATGATGTGAAGAGCCGACGGTTTGTTTCCCTTGATGCTTCCACGCATTACGCTTACAGCTGAACGAGTAGTTGTGAACTGTTCAACAAAGCTTACAACCACATATCCGACCACATCGATCAAGTTTACAAAGATTTGACAAAAGGGAAAGCGGCTCCTATGGGAGGCGTCGCATATCTGAGCTTGGAAGATAGTGAGGTATGGATAGAGGTGCACTCTCGTTTATTCTATCTCACCTTTGCACAGGAACCGTATGCTGGCGGTATCAAATATCACGCCATGCCTCCCATGAAACGCTTCCGAGATATGGAACAACTTTCAGGTGGCGAGAAGACTGTAGCTGCCTTGGCTCTCCTTTTTGCCATCCATAGGTTCGTCTTACTTTCTATTGAGATCTGTGAGCAGCAACCAATGTTTGCGCAGTTATCAACCAGCTCCTTTCTTCGTTCTGGACGAGGTTGATGCTGCTCTCGACAACACAAACGTTGCCAAGATTGCGAACTACATTCGGAATCACGCGTCAAATGACTTCCAGTTCATTGTGATAAGTCTGAAAGGCTCTTTGTATGAACGGGGTAACTCCCTCGTCGGCATCTATCGTGATCAAGAGGTAAACAGCTCAAGGACTTTGACTCTTGACGTGAGCAGCAGCCTGTTTTCATATATTGATCATCAACTGATATCTCTCCTCAGCTCACTCAGTACGATGATTAGTGCCACAGACCCAATTCTCCTATCGTTTCGCATCGCTTTCCTTGCCTCCGCGTGTTGTAACCCGTACTTGTCAGATTAACTCTTATTACTTTATGTAGCGGTTGCGAAGAGTGCATGATGTTTTATCACCCTTTTATATAATGCAGATTGGGACTGGTCAGAAAAGCTATACAAGGTGTCAATTATAACAAGGCGCCGTCCGTCATGAACAAAATAAACGTCTACAGTAATGACCTGGTACTTATAGTCTAAATAGCGAATATGAAACAGTACAGTAAGGTAAAAAAGAAAGTATATGTGCAATAAGAGGACTTATGTGTGTGCATGTGAATCAGAGGAGAGGGCTTCTGCCACATCTTCGGCGTCTTGGTTCACGCCAAATGTTAGTCTTCGACCATGAGGCATTGATGAGTCCTGTAGAGACTGAATCTCATTCAGCGCCATCGCCTCATCGAAATATGAAGTAAGGAGGGACATGTGTCGCGGGGTAAGGGGATCTCTGGGAGGAATAGGGAAATCTGATAAACCAGACATTCGTGAGAGGGTGGAAGTTGTCATGTAACTGTTTCTGGTGCCTTCAGTAACAGGGGGTTGGAGACCGGACAGCACACGCGCATGGGGTTCTGAAATAATAGCGTCACTGTGATGGTATGGCTCGAGGACATCCGCCGTCTGGCCCATGAACGAGAGACGGTGGTCCGTTGCTGGGGGGGTTGAAACCGACTCCACCATACCGACACGGAACATCGCTTAAAGGCCCAGTCAGTGAAGGCGATAAACTATAGTCATAATCACTAACCAGTGTCATCATCGTCCTCCTCACCCTGCGGAATAACTGATGATGCTCTAGATGATTCCACGTCCTCGGGAAGAGTTCCAGATGGCTTGAAAGCCAAAGCTGGACCATGGGCCGAAGAAAATTCTTCAGCGATACTGGTCGGGGATTCAGGATGAGGACTCTCTTCAAAGACAAACCGAAGGCTCCCATCGGCTGGTCTCTGTGTCGTGTTGTTACTGGCAAGCACGGACGAAGCGGAGTAAGAGTATTGGCTGCTCGTTCTCTCGCGCTCCAATGCCATCTGCTCGAACTCCTCACTCAATTGACGCGCAAGACTCGTTAGACCGCTGCCTGTGCGTCGGTTTCGTGTATGAACATCCCAAGGAGCAGGAGAGACTTGGGGTGGTGGCGATACAGAAGACTTCAGCTCACTTGAGGAGCGTTTCGCTATGCCGGGTTTGTAGAAAAGGTCATGAAAGTTTTCAAGGTCATTTGGGCTTCCGAGGGGTCTAGGCGGCAAATGAGGCGAGGACGACTCCGATGTAACGGCAGGTGAAGGCGTTGAGGATTGAGGGGCGACAGGAATGGTCAACTGCTGAGACAACTGTGACTTAAGCGACGATGGAAATCCAGAGGGTGAGTCTGACAGATGTTGGGCGTACACCGGTCGCCGTGCGTCGTACAGAACAGCTTCGCGACGTGCACGCGGACCAAATTCAGGGAGATCGTCCTGAAGCCTTTGCATTCCGCTCGTAATCGACCTCTGCCCTTGTTGTGACTGCTTACCCGATGAGGGGGTACCTGAGCGTTCATCCACGGTCTCAGCATCACTGCCCGATCTTGCCTTGAAGCCAGGGTATGCAAGAGCTTCTCCTACTCCAATGATATCGTGGATCTCTGCAGGACTTTGTAGACGATCACTCCTATCAGGTGAGAATGGGGAGTATTGGATATCACCCGGCAAGATCTCGCGAACGACCCCAGGAGAAAGCTGGGCCCACATTTTTGACTGGGGTGGAATGTTACTTTCTGACCGGACCTGGGGAACGAGGCCTTCTTCTGCATTTGCTGATGTTTGGGCGTATGGATGTAAGCCAAGATGAGGAGGAAGTTTATGTCTGGTTGACAAGCTGGAGGTCTCAGGTCTAGGAGAGATGGTCCTTGATGGATGTGGGCCAGCGTAATCTGAGCCACGGACGTCGTTGACAGGAGTGATGGGGTTATCGCTGAAAGAGTACAGGCCACCTTGGGCATAAGGGTGTGCTGGTAGTCGAATGGAATCGTGATCCAAGGACTCTTCATTCATCGGAGGTGGTGTCGACAACGCAATACCCACCCTCATGTCAGTCAAGCCCGAAGGGGTGGGAGAGACTCTGGGAGTAGGCGGCCGCGAGTAACGAAGCATAGCTTTTTCCTTGTCGACGGGAATCTTCGCAGGGTCAGCCAACCGAATAAACTTCGTCCCCTCTCTTCTCAAGGCACCCTCTAACGCAGTCGTATTTTCATCCACTGCATATGGGGCGGCTGCATCTTCACCTGAAAACCCACAGGTAGCAACAGTTGATTTCGCTATTCTGATCGCAAACTGACTCCACGAACCTGTGCGAGAGTGACCTCTCGAATGTGATTTTGATGATTTGGACAAAGACTTCACGAGCGAGCCGGAATAAGAATGCGAAGGACGGCTGGAAGATGTGGTTGTGGTGCCGGTCGCAGAGAAGCTTGAATTCTTCCGGTGACTTTTCGGAGCTACAACGACGGGAACCGCGCTCTGGTTTCCTAGATATGCCCGGGCCGCGAGAAAATCTAGACCAGTTTGTGATGGCTGAGCCTCCCTTCGGCCCTTCTGCGTCAAGGACTTTGACCGAGTTCTGGAGATACTGCGTGACCGCTTGTTTTCGAAGGACTTCGTAGCTTGCAATTGCCATTGTTGACGCTGGCTTGTCAGTAACTGACCCTCCGCGAGGACTCTGTCACTTCAGAATTAGTGCTATTGTTGATGCCACAAAGATTAAAGTATACTTTGACAAAGATGAAGCTGGACTCAGTAGCGCTAAGTCGTCCTGCGCGAAACTAGTTGGTCTTCGAGGTTTCAAATCGAGTGCTACGGGAGCATTATCCAGTGCTCTGGAAGTCGAGGCGACCCTTTCCCTTGTCAAGCTTTTGGAAGGCGAAGCATGTATGCTCAGATCAACAAGAGATCTTGAATGTGCCAAGACCCTAGAAACTATGCCCTGTTCTTGAGATTGGTTCATGCCAAACTCATCTACCAACGGTGTCCCCGGAGGGCTGACAATCCTCCCACTCCCCACGTAACCGTTCTCATCCTGCTTTACCTTCAATCTTGGACGCGGGAAGAGGAGAGCGTCACACCACGTCTCGGCAGACAACCATCGATCTTTTCCCTTCGGCAGCGTAAACATGGGGGGCGGGGGATCATCGGGAGGGTTTTGCCGTGTGGGAGATATCTTGGGACTAGGGCTGCGGAGGTTGGGCGTTGACGCCGAGTTTTTCAGCTGCCTCACACCAACACCAGTTAGGCGGAGAGTGGAAGCGTAATGAAGGGTGTCAGCATTGCCGTTGCCAATATGGGGAGTGGTGAAAGTCAATCGAGGCGGATCAGCTCGCTGCTGCTGGAAGTTGTTGGGTCCAGGTTCCTGGGGTGATGTGGGTGTGGGTATATCTGATGTAGGAAACGCATAGGCGTATGGATGTGAGTACGTGGGCGATGTGGATGACTGCCGTGAAACTGGGCTGTTAAGACGAGAGCGTTGTTGAAAAGGCTCGGTGAGGGAGGTGTTACGGCTGTGTTGTTTTCGACGACTAGCTCCTTGCTGCGGTGATTGAATCAACGTCGAGTAGTAGGAGTTGTAATAGTCTTCGTCATCTGGCGTGGAAGCCTCGGGGCTGCTCCTGGGTGGATTGCTACGTTGTCGCTCGAACAATGGCGACTTGCCATTGAAGTCGTTCGTCGAGGAGCGACGTCGCAAAGCGGGTGATTGAGAGGGGCCACCGAGATCTTGTCCGCCAGAACTGGTATTTGGCCTACTTAATAGGGGAGCCTTTTTCGAAGGTGTCTTATGAAGGCTGCGATCCCGTACCAATGGCGAAGATGTGGGTGATTTTCGACCGGAACCAAAACTGAAAATACTCGCTAAGCTCAAGCGGTTCGCCTCCTTTGTAGTGCGTAAATGTGGCGTCGGCGATTCCCCAACACCACCTGAAGTGCCCAGATCGGTATATGAGGGAACGGTCGGTTGATTCCCAGAAACAGTTGAGCGGCGTCGCATACCGATGCTGGTCCGAGTGGGCTCTCCAGAAGATGGTGGGCCCCTTGAGACCGCGGAATGTGTCCGATCTCTGGTATGGCTTTTCCGTTCATCATCACCACGACCCCTGGCATAACCCCCATATTGGTTATGCAATTCCGCATTAACCAATATCGCATCATTATCCTCGCCCCCTACTGGATCTCCCCAGCTATCCCTAGCCTTCTGACGACGCGGCGGTTCGCGCGGCGGCTCGTAAGGGCCTGTATACGGGATATACCACTCGTCTTCCCCTCCTGCCGCCCCACCATTGGAATCCCGCGTTCCAGGGCGCGATTTTAACCCCATTCCAAAGCCAACGCGAGAAAAACGGGAGAATGGAGCAGCCGGTTGTGTTTGAGAGGTCATACTGACTGTTAAAGGCGGTAGAAGACGTTCTGCAAATGGACAAAAGACTCCCTCGCTTGGGGCCAAACAACGCTGGGACCTGCGAGAAACCCGGAGACTTGGGGAAAATGTCAACAACAGGGGTATCAAGCAATAGATGTATCTTTACAACGAGAGTTTCAACACCATCAGTTTTCGACAACAGCCTTCCATGTAAATATGGACACACCTGTGTGCTTCAACTCTCCGACTCGTACTCAGTGAAACAGACGAGATTCTGGCCGGTTGAGCCCCCCGTTGTCTTCACCAGCTGCCAGCTGGTGGCGGTCAGTGAGGGAATTTTCAAGTTAAGTACTGCCTCTCAGGGGTGGAACAATTAGAACGGAAGGTTCGCACGTAGCCCTGATCATCGAAAATAATTTTGGGACGACGTTTCTCCCACATGGCAATTTCATGAGGCTCGCAACTCGACAAATTCATTGATTGATCAATCATACATAGCTGCAAATCGGAGACACAGAAGTATGTCCTATACCTGCAAGTACTTCCCACTGTAGGAAGAGCACACAAATGCAGGACGCGATTCAAACAAAAAGCGATAGCGCCAACAGTTTTTGAGTCTTGACCTGCCGAAGCTGCCGAACGCAGACTCCAGATGTTTGGCAGGTACAGGTTGCTAAGGTCCCTGACGCGTGAAGCACCGGGAGCACCTTGACATATTTGACAGTCAAACCTAAGTACCGTATCGTAATCAATACAGTCGCCGAAAAGTAGGCGATTACAGATAGTTCCTGAGAAGAAGCCAATGCAGCTCGGGACCGACGGGACGCCAGGAAATCTGTTGTGAGTCCCAGTGGGAAGTGAAAGCCTTCGGTATCAGCACAAACAACCTTCATGAGAATTAATGTCGATTCTAACGTAGAGAAGGGCCGTCGAGAACACTCCTGCGGCCGCAACGTCCAGGCGATGGTTTCAATGTAAGAGGTTTCAAAGGAAATACGAAGGCCTTTCCGCATGTTGTTGAATTAGTCCAAAGGAAATATTTAAACGGCCGATGAGGACAAAAGTTGGCTTTTTGTGCCTCTCCTACATGGAGAGTTTTGGAACATCGAGACCCCCAAGCTTAGGACACCCAGAAAAGTGAAGTCGCCACGAGGATATGGAAAGAGGCAGTAAGTCAGGGACCGACTGAGCAGAGTGGCAATTCTGGGCTATATCCCTCGGCGCCTCGATGCCTGTGAAGACTGCAGGATCGTAGTTCGTTATTCACAAAATTTGCCTGGGACCGATGCTGCTTGGTTGTCCTAAAGTGTAAATCCGCGATCAAGGTAGGCAGTCTCAGGATCTTCGGTCCAGACCGGGGAAAAAAGAAGATTCCCAACTAGTCTCCACAAAATTTGAAAATCAGGAGGGTTTTGAACGAATAAATAACTTTGAAGGGACAGCTGACCACGAACACGCTAAACGGGGGAGGCGGCCTGGACTTAATTCACGGCTTCGCGTGAATGTTGTCACGGGGAAGGCAATAATAGTAGTAGCGAGTACCATAGAGTTGGACTGGAGACAGCTGACTGTTTGGTTGATTGATGCACATGTGCAGCTATGAAGATGAGCCCATTGTGTGGCGGCAGCGGGTGGGCTGATATGGACTGCCTGCTGGAGCCTGCAACCTGGCGATCGAAGCGCAGACGAAAGGATAGAAGTCTATCATTCCACGTGGCCAGTGTCTAGCCTCCAACTCCGCGACGACTCGTTAAGGTTTGGCAATATGAACGTATTACACGAAGATACGAGGGAATTCACCACAGCAGCCTTGAAGGAAGAAGAGTGAAGCTGAGTGGGGACTGAGAAATACGGAAGGCATGTGACACCATTATTTATTTCGAGCGCTGATGACAATTAAAGAATCCATTTTTAGTACATTTTTTCCTCGAACCATGGTCCACGTTCAAAGTCAATGTGACTTAGCAAAGATAAGATGCCGGCTAACCGCAATTATAAAGTAGGGGTTTTCTCAATTGCCCCGCCACCCGCCATTGAATCATGCCAACCCCCAACCCGACAGTCTTGACTCTAGAATGGCCTCTGACTCAGAGTGCGATCTTTTTCACAACGCTGGCTATTAGTGTCCCAATGACACTCGCCATTCTCCTCCGTCCCTCAAAGTCCAAAGCCGGGGTCCACGATCTCGGCGGTATTCCCATTTTCACAGCCTGGACCTTCTTCACGAAGCGATACGACTTTCTCTGGAAACATTTCAACTCTGGGAAAAAGTATTTCCAGTTTCGCGTTCTTCAGGTGTGATAATTCGTCTCTTTTTCCGCCTAGCCCAATTCACCGCATTTATTTTTTATAGCACCGAGTCATTGCATTGTCAGGAGAGGAAGCACGAAAGATATTCTTTGTTGAACAAGGCCTCAGCCTTAATGAAGGATATCGGATCTTAATGGGCGCAGCACCGCGCCTTGAGGATATAAACGTCCGCGACATCCAAGAGGGCGATTTTGTGAAGCGACTGTTGCTGTTAATACACAAAGACCAAGTCTTGGATGGTACGAATTTAGAAATTGCTGGGTCATAAAACTTACATTCTTTATACAGTGCTACCGGCTCTTTTCGAAAACGTCAATCGCCGGACGAAAGACTGGGGTAACGAGGGCAGGATCAATCCTTTCAAGGAGGTCTACGACGTAAGTCAAAGCTCGGCTATATCTTGATCAAGTCGTTGATCCCTCGACATGAAGCTCGTTTTTCAAATCACCGTACGCATGGCGACATGCCAGGAACTAGCCGAGAATAAGGACGATATCGAACGCCTCACTCAGCATTACTGGGATCTCGAGAAGAGCGCAACACCCGTGGCTTTATTGTTGCCGTGGTTTCCTAGTCAAGCGAAGAAAGCTCAGAGAAATTCAACAAGAGCACTTTTCACTTTGTTGCACAAGTACGTTGATTTGAGGCGCAAGGCACCTGTCCCGTCTAGTGACTCCATCGACACTCTCATCGCTTACGGTGATACTAATGAAGCGATCGTTGGCGTAAGTCGTCATAATTTCTCCCAAGCATCATGAGTGCTGACCCGATCATGCAGGTCATTATGGGCATCATTTTTGCAGGCGTCATTAATACTGGCGCAACCTGTAAGCGGCAGTACACGTCCTCCAGTAATTCCTAACCCACGTTCATTCAATAGCCTGTTGGATCCTCCTCAACCTCGGGGTCAACCCCGAGTGGAAATCTAAAGTGATGGAAGAGCTGAAAACTCTTATAACAAACCACACAAACACACTATTCAAAGAGCCGCTCCACAAACGGCTCGCGGCAATCCCTTTGAGTGCATGGGAAGAGGAATTGCCGGCGCTGGATCTCGTCATTCGCGAGACTCTCCGAATTACTACGTCTGGTACAGCTATACGTCGAAATCTCGGGAAGGACATTCTTCTGGCGGATACTACTCTTAGGAGAGGCGACTTCCTCGCCTATTCTTTAGCTGACGTTCACTTGAACGCGGACATCTATACCGACCCCACTAAGTTCGCTCCTGGGAGGTTCACAAAAGGGAAAGAGGAGGACCAGAAAGAAACATACACTTATATCGGGTGGGGCGTCGGTGAGTTTCTCCACATTCTTTATAGTCTTCTTGACTGATTTTGTCTGTAAAACCAGGCCGACATCCCTGCGCTGGAATGAGGATCGCAAAAATGGAGATGAAGGTCGTCCTCGCTATGTTCCTCGTCGGTTTTGAGTACGAATTAGTGGACAGCAGCGGCAACTTCCCTAAAGAACTCCCACTCCAAGATCGGAATGATATCCAGCAGGTACGAAGTGCTCCCATGATTTTCCTTCGTGACTTGAGGGGTATTTCAACTAGTCGAGGCCATTCGGTGACCCTTGTTATTTGAAATTTAAGCGGGTGACCGATTAAAGGGATCGATTCCTGGTACTGCATTTTTTGAACGACAGGGATTCAAGGATTCTTTAGTGATGAGCAGTTAGCGCGATCTTACAGCTTTTTGTTGTATGTTTTACATGCTGATAGTGGACATATTCCTTCATAGCCAAGCGGTGCAGGGATAGAAGTCCATGGAGCCGGAAAATATTTGTCCTCATCTGGATCAGGCCTCATACAGGATTATCGATTATCCCCAACTCCGGAACGGAGAGGGTTTTGTCACATCGATAAATCCTGAACAGGCTCACTATAGTACTAAGCAACACGAGACTTATGCATGATTAGAACAAAGGTGGTCTTTTGAGGGGCTTCCGAGCACCGCAGAATGTCGAACCGACTGCTGACCTGGTTCTAGGCCACAACTTCGTTCGGGGGCTCAGCCTTGCAATGAAGAAGCTTGAGCTTGAAGGCTGAGGCCCCCGAATGAAGTACTAAGAGGCAGTTCTGGCCCGGGAATGACCCATCCACCGACATGTTGTATGCCTCTGGTTCTGATGTCAAACAAGTTTGGCGCTTCTCGCTTCGAACCACACCGAACGTCGAAATAACATTAGGCCAAATTGGAGATGCATATTACCCGCAGTTATAAACTGGGTATCGATTTCATTTTCAATTCCCCACCCCATACCACCTTCGAAAGATGTCGTAGCTTTCATCTGGCACCATCTCCTTCGTGGCAATCGCAGTTGGTGTCCTAGTGATGCTCACCAGCCACCTGTTACGCTCTCAGTCCAAGGGCGGTATACACGATCTTGCAGGTATTCCTATCCTTGCCGCCTGGGACTTCTATACGAAGCGGTACGACTTTCTCCGGAAACACTTTGACTCTGGCAAGAAATACTTCCAATTCCACATTCTACAGGTATTCAATATGTTGGTGTTCTTTCCGCGCACTACCCAACTCACCGCATCTGTTTTTAAGTACCGAGTTGTTGCATTGTCAGGCGAAGATGCCCGAAAATTATTCTTCAGTGAACAAGGCCTGGATCTTGAAGATGGATATCGAATCTTACAAGGTGGAATACCCAGTCTTGAGGAGATCGACGTCAAGGACGGCGAGGTGAAACTTGACACCGATTTTATGAAGCGATTGTTGTTGCTCTTGCACAAGGACCGAATCTCGAACGGTATGAGCATATAAATCTCTGTCCATTCTTTTTTTAACGTTCAGTTAGTACTACCAGTGCTTTTGGACGATATTGATCGCAAGATAAAATGTTGGGGTAAAGAGGGAATGATTGACCCTTTCAAGGATGTCTACGACGTGAGTCGAAACCTTAATTTTCCTTGGTCAATGTTGTTCATTATTTATGCCTCAACATGAAGCTTGCTGTTCAAATGACGGTGCGCATGGCGACCTGCCAAGAACTTGCGAAGAACAAGGACGACATCAACCATCTTATGCGGCATTACCGGGATGTAGACGAGAGCGCGACACCTGTCAATGTATTATTGCCTTGCTTCCCTAGTCAAGCAAGAAAAACTCGGGAAAAAGCTACAAGAGCTCTTTTCACCCTGCTACAGAAGTACGTTGATCTCAGGCGTAAGGCAGCTGTCCCGTCCAGTGATCCCATCGACACTCTCATTGCTCACGGTGATACCGATGAATTGATTGTTGGGGTGAGTCTATCGTAGTTATCCTAGGCATAAGGAACGCTGACTCGAAGCAGACAAGTATGGGCATTATCTTTGCTGGCGTAATCAATACCGGCAGGAATAGTAAGCGGTCATACACTCCGACCATTGGTGGCTCCTTACCTACTTTTAACAGTGTGCTGGGTGCTTCTCAACCTGGGTGCCAACCCCGAATGGAAATTGAAAGTAGCTAACGAACTGAGAGCTCTTGTCGCAAACCACACAAACACACTTTCCCAAGAACCACTTCACAAACGGCTTGCCGCAGTCCCTCTAAATGCTTGGGAGGAAGAATTGCCGATTCTCGATCTTGTGATTCGCGAGACCCTCCGGATCACCATGTGCTTTGCCGTTCTCCGTCGAAATCTAGGCAAAGGCATTCCTTTGGCGGCTTCCCTTATTAAGAGAGGCGACTTCGTCGCCTACTCTCTGGCCGACGTCCACATGAATCCAAATATCTACACCAACCCTGGCAAGTTCGATCCTGGGAGGTTTATGAAGGGGAAAGAGGAGGATAAAAAAGCATCCTTCGCTTATGCCGCGTGGGGTGCTGGTAGGTCTTCCTGTGTCTTTCACCGATCTTGAAGGCTAATACCCTGCGCAGGCCGACATCCCTGCCCCGGAATGAGGTTCGCGAAATTGGAAATCAAGTTTGTACTCGCTTTATTCCTCGTTGGGTATGAATTCGAATTAGTGGACGGCAACGGCAACTTCCCCAAAGAATTTCCAGCCGTAGACCGCAATGACCTCCATCAGGTACGAAGTTGCTCCAGATTTACTCCACGAATATTGATACATCTCTTGACTTGCAGTTAAGCGCAGTCGGAGACACTTGTTACCTCAAGTTTAAGAGGTTGATTGAGTAGAGAAAACAGTTCCTAGACTACACAGTTCGCAAAACCGCGATCTACCTTTCTATCTACTCAGTGTGATCATTGCTATTCTGTATTTTAGTCGTTGTCCAAAAGATGGAAATCTATGATGTTATTCCAAGAAACTATATCGAGGTTTGTTCAGAAGAGCCAGTTTTCCAGCCGAAGTACTTTTTGACAAATGCGCAAAATGACACTCTGGTGGACGTCCACTTGACCTAAGCTAACTATCGCCCATGGACGAGTCCACCCTGGTACAGACCATATGAACCATCCCAAAACCCACATATACCCAACAAATTTTGAAAGACGCGTAGTTCTGCCGAATCCAATTCTGGAGGCTAGATTAATGACGATGTCTTCAAAGGTGATCGCCATTGCTTGAAGCACGAAGAAGCGCATCGACCCTCCTGTCGTCCAGTCGCCAAGAGCTATGTAGTCACCGGCTAGATGAACTAGACCGGAAATAGCGAACGCAGCATAGAGTTGGACATGCCATGCCAACGAGGTGCCACTAGTGAGGCTGAAAATGTTCTTGAGGATGAATTTGCTGTGGACAGTTACAATCTGGAAAGTACAATGGTAAGCGACGTTCAAGCTGACTACGAATAGATGTTTTACCCTGCGAAGATTCTGATGCCACACTCGCCTAAAAGACAAGATGTGATTAGCAGCAGCCTGGTGAGGTAAGAGAAAACGAACCCCCAAAACCGTCCAACTGTATAGCCGTCGCTCCAATACCCGAATAACGCAGGCCATTCCCTCGCCTCCGTCAGCCCCAGGAAAACCGACACCGCCGCGACGACGTTATACGGCAGGTTTAGACTGACATTAATTTCGACAAGATAGGCAATGAATGTCGTTCGAGCCAACAACCACCCCACCGTCTCCGTCCCGTACGATTCCCCCTTGACAACTGCTAAATTCCACTGCAATAGAACCTGCAAGAGGTCACTGAGAATGTAATAGTATACAGCCCAAGAAATCTTGTAAACGACGAAAGCCCAGCGGGATAAGTTTTCAGACCTGCGAGGGAGGCGTGCTGTGGGCTCATATGTCCAGCCCACCCCGCGATGGGCCGTCAGAAGGCGAACCACCCACAACATACGCGCGCCGAGGGATGCAGAGGGGATACGTCGATTATCGTTCTGAAGTCGGAGATCGTTCTGGACATCAGTCAAAAGGATAAAGTCGGAGGCGGTGGCAATGCGGAAGGCGAGGCCATAACCTCTAAATCTAGCGGTTTTTGTGGATCCTTCTGGTAGCGGTACACAGAGAAGTAACCAGATGTTGGCGCAGAATATAGGCAGGAAAAAGAGTTTACGAGAGGGCGATGGGCGGGCGACAAGCGCAAAGAAGAAAGTCAAGTGGCTGAATAATGCTTCAATGACGGTCGCGTTTACCATTGAAAGGCGAAGAGTTTGAATATTTAGTGAAGACTGAGCGAGTTAGTCAAATGCCTCTTGTCTGGTATTGAGTCCTTGCTCCGAGCGCAACTGATGAACGAGATCGGCTTCGACCAGACCCTATGGTTGGTAAACCCTTCTTCGGCAGAGCATGGGTCATCCATCCAAGCCGTCACTCACAGCACCAGCTCCGCAATCGCTTAAACCTGCACCTTGAACTCGAAGTCTCCATTGTGAACTAGATGTCCTCAGGAAAATGCGAACAACTTCAATTACGAACGTCAGAACGGTTACAACAAGTTTCTCACTACTTTGTTGTCTGACCCACAACCAGGGAATATGACCGAGTATGGATTGATAGAACGTCTGAAAGTTGGGGCAAGGGCCGCCATGCGCATCCATTAAACGGAAGCGAGATACGCCGGCTGAACATCGGGCTGCCTTGGGACTGCTCCAAAAATCAAACTGATCGACGAACACACTATTATTGGTGAAAATGGGTGGTCTCTGCCGCCTCAACTCGGCAGACTCAAAGGAGGCGAAAAAGATGGGTTTCCGATTTGTAGACCACATCTTTCAAACGAAATTCATTGAGCTGACGACAGGTGCAGCAGAAGGGTAAACAAACGATACGTACTATTGATTGCGATTTGGTGAGGACACTCCTGCATCCACTTCTCCGTACTTCAAAACATCCGAGTGGGTAGTTGCGATCATACACGCCGGGAGCTGCGATCCCTCTCATTCGCGTCAGCGGCCGGAAAACGTCAATAACGATAATGGGCTTCGAAACGAACGATCGTTAGAGAGCGCCTTTCAATCCATGCTAAGTAGATGCGACTCACGCGACCAGAACTCTCCAGCTGAGTCACCGCATTCGTGTAGTGGTATTACGAGGATAATATGAGCATGATACCTGAAGGCCAAACAACAAGATCAGAGGTTGCGAGATGAAATTTAAGAATAAGGGAGTGGACTTACGATACTAACCAATGTCTTTGGAGGGTGTTGAAAAAAGGACCGGTAATTCCGAGAATGAAGGTCTATAAAGACCAAGCGAGGGTAGCGCACACCTTAGTTCGGTGGTAGTAGTTTAATAGAAATGCTGTCCTTGCACTGTCCCGCTACGGACTATGGCTCAGAGTTTTGAGGGTATCTTCTGATTTGAACGCAACTCAAAAGTTGCCATCGGTAACTTCCGGTTCTCATGAGCGAATCAATGATGACAGCTACAACACATTGGACATTTACAACTGGCATGTTATAAGACCAGTTCAACGAAACGGCGAGCAGAACCAAGACGAGCACGGAACAAAGCTCTGAAAAAGTCTCACGCGGTCTCAGCATCAGAACTTCCCTACTTTCGTCCTTCGCCATGCCCGATGGAAAAAAGGGGAACTTCCATGCATCCGCGCGAATAGAAAAACGGCAACTGCGGTCCGTGTGCATGTGAGGCTAACTCATCTGAGTCTCTCTGCTTCCATTATTTCGTCCCGTTACAAAAAGGATGATCGCTTCTCCTGGAAGCCAACAGCTCGAACAATGCACCAAAAGGGCGAATTCAAACCTGGCCTGTTCTTATTGGCGGAGGCCATCACCTTCGTCTCCTTGGTGGTCAGACCATCTCGCCACCGTTGGATATTGTTCGTTCCCATATTGTCAATCTGCGTCTACCTCGTTCTCTTCACCACATGCGAGAACAATGCATCCAACAACTTAATAGCGTGCAACCTATTCACTCTCATTTTCACCTCCCTGGACTTAGTCGTCCTCACCGACGTTCAGAACGAACTTCGCCTAGTCGGACAGAAGACACCCATCAGTACAGCGTCGCTGAGCAGCCGCTTCTGGTGGGCACTTCGACTGTTACACAGTCCGCGAGGTATAGGGTGGGCACATGAACCAACAGCTCATATTCGTCCGCACCCTACCACGTCACGCGCCCAATTCCTCCGGGATCAGCTACTTCGGTCAGCCAAGTACATCCTTATTTTTGACGTCGCCAGAGTACTCTCCTATTCGAACCCATACTTTCAGAAGGGAGGACTATCTTTAACGGACGCCGGATGGTTATGGAGATCAACGGTTCTCGCGCATGTTGTAACTTCGTACACAATCTTGGGTTTGATCACCACCGTCTACAGCATCGTGTCAGTCGCCTTGGGATTAACCGCGCCAGGGGATTGGCCACCTTTTTTTGGCTACATAGGAGATGCGTACACCGTTCGCCGTTCCTGGGGGTAAGCAATTTCCTCGACTACAGCCCTTACCTCTTTCTTTCTTTGCTGTTCATTGATGCTTCTCTCTCAGTCGCGTTTGGCACCAGGTTATGAGAAGGGTATGTCTCCCTCCCCCTTGACCTCACAGGTGACGGTACTCAAGATTTGAACAGTTCCTTCAAGTCGAGTCCGATTTCATCGCATACAAAATTGTGGGACTTCCACGGAAGGGCACCTTCACGACCTATTTCAAACTCTTTGTGGCCTTCTTCATCTCTGGTTTAATCCATTACGCGGGAGATTACGCAGTGCTCGGTCACTGGTCCGGCGGCGGCCTGATTTGCTTCGTCTATCAGGCGGTAGCCATCACGTTTGAGGACGCCGTCATTGCAATCGCCTCAAAGTTCGGTTCCGCTAAACCGACTCCGATGAAGAAATTTTTTGGGTACATCTGGGTAGCCGCGTGGTTCACTTACTCTTTGCCTATCTGGTCAGGTCCACATCTGACAGCTGGATTCATGGAAGACGATGTCGAATTCAGTCCTATTATGGGACTATCCCGCGGGGAATGGTTCCCGAAACCTGATCCCGTAAATGTTCTCAGTACAGGTAAAGTGCATCTGCTCTCTGGACCTCGAGACGGTAATTGAATTTTTACAATGCAGCTTTGTCGAAGATTATCTCCGACACATGAGCAATTTTGTCAACGATTTGATTTGACCGTAGAGAGATTTGAAGGATACCGTGTAAGCGCGTGGTTAGAATAATTCTACGGTAGATGAAGCAGACCTCTAGATATAATAAGAGAGGAGAAAAACGGGCAACTAGGCTCGTGACCAGCCTGTATACAGTCGTGGACAAGCAAAGCCCACTAATAAAAATGGAAATACTTTGATGGCCGAAAAAATGCCCGGAAAACGTGCAGATATGTTGAGGGAGGCTTCTGGCCAAATTTCAGTCAAGTTGTACGAGCCGTTGTGGAGAAAATGTCCATATACAGAAATAGTCCCTAAATTTCTGGCCGGGACACCAAAAAGTGCCGGGAAAAATATGAAAAATAGCGCAATCGCTTCCTTTCATGGAGAGCAATCTGCCCATCAATTTTCGAAACCACTTATCGACTGGTTCTCCTGAAAAAAAATGCCAAACATTGACCCAAATTGAGGCACTTAGTCAGTTTTGATGTGACATCAATCACGGGACCAAGAAATGTCATCCCCTAGGCTTCGGAAATGCAGGGAAATCCCTTTTTGATATGTTCTTTGCCTTTTCTGATTAGCTTCCAACCAAACCCTGACACAGGTATCAACTTCTGATGATATTTGGCCGATTTCAGCCTGTTTTTTACTCCAGATGTTGCTGTTTTGGTCCAAAATTCTGGCCATGCCCAAAACATCGTGGGAAAAACTTCAGAGGAGTGTTTTTTGATTCATTTCGACAATCTGAGTAAGAATCTGAAAAAATCTCACCGCTAGATGCACTCCTGACCGATATACCAGATTAGTGGGCTTTGCTTGTCCACGACTGTATGATAACTTCAATATACAGGCTGGTCCATCTGAGTTTAAATCCCTGTACCGCGCGGCTCCCACGCCAGTTGCCATAAAAGGTTCGATGATTTTTGACCTCCCCTTAACAATCCGGTCCGGCCCACGCCAAATCTTCCCGCCCTGTGATTTGCTTCAGCTTCACGTGTCGCGCGACGCGCACCGCGTTTCCACTGAATTCATGGTCTCAATTGCATGAAATCGACATGTTTTATCATGGACGACATGTCTGTATCATCTAACACCAACAAAGGACTTTGATGGGTTCTGATTCGAGATTGTCAAATATAATTGGACTAAACATAAAATACATTCAATGTTAAAGGAATTAATAGACCCAAACTCGTCAAAATAAGCTTCTTCCCTTCTCGGTGTTAAGAATGTATCGGGTGTTGATGTTGAGATGAATTTGAAAGAGGTTGGTGGTATGTAGGGAGTTGGGGTGGTCAGAGGATTAGCGTCTCTCACAGGCTGGGATACTGAGGAAGAAGTGTCCATAGTTGAAGAAAATTTGCTAAAACCCATGTGGGGAGCCAGAGGGTTGGCTTTTGAAGGTTTACGAGACTTTTTTGTTGGCATAAATGTGGCAGATGCCAATATATCGGCTGCACTTCTGGGATGCATAGCTGAGAGATGATTTTATGTCAAAGCAGGGGATGGAGAAAAAAGCAAATCGCAGGGCAGGAAGATTTGGCGTGGGCTGGACCGGATTGTTAAGGGGAGGTCAAAAATCATCGAACCTTTTATGGTAGCAGGTGTGGGAGCTGCGCAGTACAGGGATTTAAAATCAGATTTACCAGTCTGTACTGTCATGTGACTATTACTGGGTCACTTTAGTTTAAATTGTAAATTCCACATCTCCCTCTCATTGAGAGCAGATAAAATTTTGCATGTGAGTAGGAGGAAACATATACTTATTGTATATGTAAGTTTTTTGCTGGAGGGATACTTTTGGGTGGTGCTAAAATGCCTTGACCCATTTGCCCTGAATTGGTCAGCACTAGTGTTGCTAACGGCCCAGCTTGGGGCCGCCAGGGCGGGCCACCATTTTGGGCGAGCTGAGCCACTAAATCGGCTCTCGGCCCTCGTGGCTTGGCTTTGACACTGGGCGGCTCTGGGCGGCTCCGAGCTGGCTAAGCCGGTCAAGAATAGCTGCTGTCACCCACGCTTTTTCCCTCGTGTTCACGCACTTCCCCTTCATTTCCCTCCATTCTTTTTGCCATCAACGCTCTCCTACACACACACTCTCCCTCATTCTACCCTCTTTTTCGTAACTGGTAAGTTTTCAGCCTCTCTGTTGCATTCAGAGCTCATAATCACTTATCTCATATCTAGGCTTCCTAACAACGACGACGAGGACCTCTCATCCCCTCTAAAAGGGGTGTGAGAGGGCCAATGTGTTCTTGAAGGACCATGGAGGGTCTGGAGACCCGGTGAGTGGCTCCCTTCATGTCCAAGCTTGAAACACTGACATACTGCAACAGGAGCTGTAGTGCCGGCGCTACATCACTATCTATTCATTCAATGCCGACGTTTGTGCTACGGGGAGTTGGTTTGGCGATGCACACATCGTTTAATACTGTAAGGTGTCAAACGACGTACCAAATGTCTTGGTTCTCCGACGCAGGCCCCCTCCACCCCCCTCTAATTTGTTTCACCCACCATGGTGTCAAATGACCTTCGAACGACCTCGCATGCATGCGTTCCTCCGCTCCAAATGCCTTGTTTCCCTCGCCCTCGCCCATTGACCCCCCCTCGTGCTTGTCACTCCTCGTTCTGTTGATGCCCTCACCTGTCTCTTCCCTTGCACGTCTCTTCCCTTGCACATCCCTTGCACATATCTTCCCTCATGCGTCTCTTCCCTCGCGCATCTCTTCTGTTGCGTGTCTGTTCCCTCACTTGTCTCTTCTCTTCCCTCAGCAGCCTTCCCCCTTGCATGTCTCTTCCCTTGCATGTCTCTTCCCTTGCATGTCTCTTCCCTTGCTCGTCTCCTCCATTGCCCGTCTCCTCCCTTGCCCATCTCCTCCCTCATGCCCTTCTCTTCCCCCCCTCATCCCTTCCTTCGCCCATCTCTGCCCTTGCCCGTCTCTCACATGTCTCTTCCTTTACACGTCTCTTCCCTTGTGCATTGCTTCCCTCGCGCGTTGCTTCCCTTGCGCGTTGCTTCCCTCGCACATTGCTTCCCTCACCCGTTGCTTCCCTCGCCCATTGCTTCCCTCCCATGTTGCTTCCCTCCCATGTTGCTTCCCTCGCCCGTTGCTTCCCTCATATGTTGCTTCCCTTGCACGTTGCTTCCCTTGCATGTTGCTTCCCTTGCACGTTGCTTCCCTTGCACGTTGCTTCCCTTTCACGTCGCTTCCCTTGCACCCCTTCCCTCGTGCATTGCATCCCTTGCGCGCCGCCTCCCTTTCCTCGGGTGCCTCTTCTGTTGCATATTGCATCCCTCCGGTGTTGTTAGCAAGTAGCTCATTGTATTTATGTAAATATGTTGTACAATCTCATGAATATACGTAAAATATCAAGACTACATGTAAAATTTGTTGAGGGGAAATACTACTCCTAGTTATCAGTGTCCTCACCCTCACCAGACTGGCCATTATCACCAGACTCGTCATCATCACCAGACTCATCATCATCACCAGACTCGTCATCATCCATCAGCTGCTCCTCCAATGCATCCCAATCTTTCTCCAACTCATCCAACTCATCTTCCACAGCATCTGACCCCTCATTATCCTTCAAGCTACAACCATATGCTTCTGCATCACCAAGAGGTTCCATCCTTGCTGCAACTTCAAATTCCATAAGCTCATCCTTCCATCGCATACCCTGTGTAAAGTTCAAGGGCCTTCCTTTCTGAATTGAGAACTTCATCATCTGCAAAGCCTCCATTAGTTTAGGTGAGATATGCCTTCTCCGAGGTGCCATTGTCTCCTTCCCAGATGAGAAAACTTTTTCACATGGAACACTGGATGCTTGAATGGGAATGATATCCATTGCAAGTTGAAATATCTGAGGGTATCGCTCTTCATGTTCCTAAATATATTTCAGAAGTGATCAAATCACATATAAAAAATAGATTACCTGCCAGAAGGACAGAGTACCTGTTCCAGAATTAGAATTGCTCAGATATTGCTCTACCTCAAGCTCTAATGAGAGCCTTGGATCAGCTGACTTTTTTCCTTTGTTGAGACCAAGGATCTCTTCTGGAGTTCGCTGTGAGGACTTTGCTGGGGCAGGTGCACCAGATGGTAAATGTGTTGTGTTATTGTAGGGGCGAAGCTATTTTAAAGATGTTATTGTTTTATAAAAAGTAGTAATTGTAACTCACTGCTTCAATAAACATGGCTTTTGCTATATCATACTTCTCTTGAGATTGCTCACGATAATAGCTGAGTTTGTTTTTAGGATCAATTGCTAAATAAAATAGTAAGTTGGCAATCCACTGAAAATATAGATGTCTCACCCATAGCCAAAACATATGCTGGTGTATCCACCAGACGGGCCTGATATTCCTCAATCTTATCCAAGCTTGGTTGAATAATACGCTCCCACTCCCAATTTTCATCTCTGAGATTCTCCCACATGTTAATAAATGCTGAGTAAGCTGGAATTGAGTAACATAGCGTAGGTGTTGTTTCAGCACTGATAAGGAGTGTAACAATACACTCCTAAAAATGCGAATTTTTAGCATTTTACATACAAAACCCAACAGTACTATTTAATACACTTACAATGATTACAAGGATCAATGGACAAGCCCTGTCCAGTTGATTAAAGTATTTATCTAAGAAATGTGCAGTCTATGGTAGAAGAAATTG
>KN838713.1:3672-43001 GCA_000827195.1 Laccaria amethystina LaAM-08-1
AATATCGAGCCAGCATTGCTCGATGATCCGAAAATCGATCCTGACAACTTATGGGAGGTTGTAATCAACGGGTTTTTGTAGGGATGGGGGGAGGAAGTGGATATGGGCGAATTGATTCAGCGCGGAGAGCAGGGAATGGAGGGAGTGATCAGGTTTTCCAAATACTTCATTGAAAAGCATGGTGTTAGCATGGATGAAAGCTCACGCACCTTCTATGTGCAGCTGAAGCCTTCTGCGTAAAATTCTGTCATCAATTAGCACAATTTTTTTTTACGGATTTATAGAATTACACACCAAATTCCGAGGCCCAGATGATCGCATTATTCAGTAACTTCCACAACACAGGATCTGGTCAAACTCTATTGCCTGAGGGAAACCTGCACAAAGTCATTGACGTTGATTTGCTCAATACAGATTTGCCTGAGAACTGGTGCTCCTCAATCCCGATCTTGATCACAGTGTGGTAGTTACATATTTGAGTTCCCAACAAAGCAGTCCCCTCACACCAACTATCCTTTCGGATTGCAATCTTCGACTACTCTGTTCATGATGGAGTCATGATCCAACATGCTCACAGCTGCAATGGAGTTTGACAGCTGGAGCAGCTCTCCCCCCATCTCACATTTCCATAAAGGGAAATTATTACAAATCAGGCCCTTCGCAGGGGGATATATTACATGACGAACCACAGACATACAAGCTTGTTTGGTGTAGTGGTTACATTGCTGACTTTCTGATGGTTACTAAAGGCTTGGGGTTCAAGTGTGGCTCCTCCACTTTTTTTATGTGTACAAATAATTACTACTAATTACTTAACTTATTTTATTGGTTAGATTAGGAGGTTAGAGGTTAGTGGTTAAAGTTAATGGTTAGGGATGGGGATATTTTTCTCCTTGCGTGGTAGCGCGTTCTTAGTTAGGTTAGGAGGTTAGTGGTTAGTGGTTAGGGTTTAGGGTTAATGGTTAGGGAGAGGTCTTAGTCATGCCCCACTGATTCCTGCCGGATTCCGGTCATTCCTGCGGAATCCGGTGGAATCCGGAGGAACCAAATTTGGCCCAGACACCAGCCAAAATGACATTCCAGTGGATGAATATTCCAGCGGAATGACGGCATTCCTGATTAGTATCCGGAATGGTCCCCGGAATGGACAAAAAGGAATGCATCAGGAATGGAATGCATTATTAATTAATAATAAACTTTAGTAAGCAATTGTATTATTTCGAAACAATTACCCATGGCCTAATTGAGTATCGGCAAACGCCGACGCTCAATTTGGTGTCATCAACGATCAACAAAACTTGTCTTCCCACCACCACCATCACGACCAGCGCTTCTGCTCACCACTGTCGAATGGCCACCACCACCCATTATCATCACCGCCCACTACCATCACAACACACCACCATCACCGACTGCCTACCACCACGATGGCACACCAACCACGACAACAACAACGTGGTAACGCTACATCACCAACATCCACACGAGCGCCCACCACGTCGATGGCTGTTGGCCGCCCACTGCCGTCACCGCCCACACAACCATTATCGACTTCCCACCACCACTACTGCACACACCAACGACGCCAGCAACGACACAAGCGATGCGGCGACGCCACGTCACCAGCTACAGCAAACAGACGAACACCAGACGGCTCAACGTCACGTTGTGGGGATGACGTGGCATGTCAACGGTACCCACCGGATGTGCCACAGTGTCTGACGGTGACGATGCATACCATCGTCACTGTCCACAGCAGCAACTGTGTCAATGACGAACGACAACGGCTGAGGTTGATTGGGAGGCGGGGGAGGAGCAAGGTCACCAAGTAAGTCCCCCACTACCTCCCCCTCTTCTTACTACCTACGAAAGGCCACAACTGCCCAGCCGCCATTGCTGCGACACATGCCAAGCACCACCACGTCACCCCTTCCCCCCTGAAATAGTCAGGGAATGGCAACGGTAACCCGGCCATTCCACTCTGCCATTTTAGGGGGGAGTGCGACGCGACGACGGTGGGACAATGTGACAACAACACACGACGACGACGCAACGTAGCAAGGACGGCACCATGCAACGACGCGACAACAATACATGACCGATGCGACGGAACGATCGCATGCTGACGAGTAATAGCAACCATAGGCCATCCCTACCTGCCGAGAGATGATGGACAACAACAACAACGGATGCCGACCATCAGCCATGACGACGGTGACAGAAGACGATGGTGGCATTGTATATAGTTTCGTACTTACAGTAGTTGTTAGTTACTTATACTATTAGTGATACTAATAGTAGTTGTTAATGTACTTATAGTAGTAGTTAATATATTTTTATTAATATGTCTTGAATAACTCTAGTTGATACATATTGCTTGTCTATTCTAAGAATGAAGTCTTCATTAAGTAAGCTCTGGGCTCCATTTTAGTCCATTCCTGTGCCATTCCTGTGGATTCCTGTCCATTCCTGTGGATTCCAGTGGAATGCCTCCATTCCTGCAGGAATCAGTGGGGCATGGCGAAGTACTGGATTTTGGTACTGTAGAAATTGAATTGGTTCTGCATATGTCCTATCCTTACTTGAGTAGTATTGGTTTGTAATATCTGTCAAGGTTGTCGTGCTGTCAAGGAATTCAATAGCAAAACTGTACAAATGTATGCTGTAACTGTACAATGATGGCATTGTGTGCATACAGAGTTGGGTTTGTGTGTATTGAAATTGATGGCTAAGCAATCAAAATGGCTACAATGGTAGAAGTATTTCAAACTTTTTGTGTAGGGGCATATAATTCTAAGCTGCAAATTGTGTACATACAGGATGCCATGAATTCCCTCTATGGTCTCCTGCAAAAATCTAAGGCTGGGGTGATGTTCCATTTACAATTGGAAAGGATGGTGGAATTGGATCAAGTGGAAGGCTTTGGCAAACATATGCGAATATTCTGCCATGCTACTATTTTTGAGCCTCAAAATATGGGGCAGGTAATTCTAAGGTCTAAATTTGTTACAAATAAGAACTAGGAGTAAATTGGCTGGTGCTGGTGGGTTTTTTATGGGCACTTCTGCTATGCAAGCTACAGTACTTACTGTACCTCATGATCTTATGGCTTCTCATGATATTGTGCATGCACAATGGCAAGCTCATGCATGCACAACTAGAGATAACCAATAAATATCTTCAAAAAAGCAAGAGCTGACCACAAAGAAGGGGAAGGGAGTAGAAATACCATAAGGAGTATTGAACTCATACATCAGGCAAAATGACAAAATCAAGCAAGGGGGTGGTGGAATGTGGAAAATGTACCAACACTCACCTTTTTTTTCCCAGGGAAATGTGGTACCCCCCCCCCTCCCCCCACCTGCCTAATAAGGTATGTTTTCTGTGAACCTATGTTTTTTTCAATTTTTTCGGCGGTAAGGTACGATTAATTTCATCGGTTTGGGACTATATATTGTAGCGCAGTTGTTCTGGTAAACTCATGTTCCACAATGGCACCTCTTTGTCATTTCCGTCTTCTCCACCAGGTTTATTTTCATGCATACATATGGCGAACATACGGCCGTCAAATCGCCTTGCTGGTGCCTGGCCCTCAAAAAGTCCTTGATGGCTCAAAGGAATACTAAAGCTGATACAGAAAGCGACAACTTTCTGGCTTCAATTTGTCTAGTAGACAGGGAAACATAGTGCCCACTTTGAGTTAGTGCAGTTGAGGAATGGGTAACCCCGGCCGCCTTCGCCAAAACACTTTTCTGTAGGAGTTATTCAAGACTCGTTTTTGAGCGTCAATTGAATTGTGGGGTGTGGGTTCTCGAATTAAACGAAATCAAGTTTGGACTCAGCATTTGAGATAAAAATTGGTGTTTAAATTGTAACGTTGTTGAATGCGGTGGCGCCGAATGCTCAGTTTTGAGTTTATAATGTGTCTGTACCTATGCTTAAAGCTGAACCTTGTGTAAGTACTGCAGAACCATCAGAAGCTGTTCCGCAACCCAATTTGTGACAAAATTAGACAAGGTCACTTTTTTTTTTTTGGATCGACGTTCCGCCACCCCCTTGAAAACAAGGGCAAATTCTATTGCACTAAATGCATGTACAGAACAAAGGGTAGTGGTCCACTATACATTAGACACCACAAGCAGGTTCTTGCAGTGATGGGGGGTCAATCAATTGGAGGGCAAAAAAAAGTTATGACTGTCTGCTATCTTAATGAAAAGCACAAAGTCATGTTCCTAGAACACAATTCTTTCAGACCCTATGGAAATTTCAATTCAGGAAACATCCAGATATTCACAGTAGCAACCAGAATGAATAGTTGCCCTGGAGCTGCTTCAGACTATATTCTATTAGTGATAAATATCCAAACACTTAGGTGTCCTGAATGCTTATTAAATAATCTGTCTGAATCAATTCCAAAAGAACTTAATTCCATACAAGAGAATTACCAGACCAGGTTTTAAATGAGTTAGAGCACAATTTGTCCCTTGTGCAAGCACAAAAAAGCTATTTGCTAAACTACTGATGAACCCTTAGTCTTAGAATGTATTTAAGGGTTAAAGGTTATTAACCTTTAAGCCTTAGTTACTGCACTGACTAGAGATAACCAACTATCTTCAGAAGAGGAAGAGCTGACTACAAAGAAGAGGAAGGGAAAAGAAATACCACAAGGGGTACTGAACTGAGTACATTAGGCAAAATGACAAAAATTTACACTAAATGCCTGTTCAGTACAAAGGATAGTGGTCCACTATGGACTGAATTTTTGATTTTTGATTCTTTTTGAACTTGGTTATAGACATGGCACAATAGCATGCAATTTTTATAAATAAATCAGAAAAAAAGGCTAAGTGTAGCTTGCCTGATACATTCAATACTTTCCACCCCCCCCCCCCTCCAATTTCTGCAGTACTGGCTGGAGTCCTGCAGGAATCCTTAGGACTGGGACAGAGTTTGGCAGGATTTCTGCTAAACTAGAGTATATTATGGACTTCAGCCAGATGTCATGTGACTTAATCCATACAAGTCAGACATGATGCTGATAACTTAATCCTTATGATAGTTAGATTTGAACAAATTATATTCAATAGAACTATATAAATTTATTTTACTACATTGTTAAAGGAAGAGGGAGGGAAGGGTGAAGTATATTGAATAGAACTTTATAAATTTATTTTACAACATTGTTAAAGGAAGGGGGAGGGAGTGGAGGAGGGGGGAGGAAGGGGGGGAGGGAGGAGTGGTGCTGGGCCCTCGTTGGCATTCGTTGTTGGTGCACATCGTTGGCATGTTCATTGGTGTTCATTGTTGGCGCGCATTGTTGGTGTTCATTGTTGACATGACATGTCGTGTCGTGTCGGTCATTGTGGTCATGTTGTTCCCGTCGGCGTGCGTCGTCGTCATGCTGTTTGTGGTGGGGCGTTGTCGTCCAGGGGCGCTGGTCGTTCGTGGGTGGGGGTCGTTGTCCATGTAGTCGGGGTGGTTGTCAAGGGGGTAAAGATGGAGGTGGTGGGCACTGATTCTGCGTCATTGTTGTTTGTGGGTGTTGTTTGTGGTTGGGGAGAGATGATGTGGCTGGGGCCGCCGTCATCTGTCTGGTGGGGTCGTGTTAGTTGGGTGGGCAGGGATGGGATGGAGGGGACTCACCTTGACGACAACAACAACTATTTGTTGTCATGTGCCGTTGTTGTCCCTCATATTTCGTAGCTGTTTGTGTGCCACGTCACCGACAGTATGTGCCCACTCGTTCAGTGTTTGGGGCTGGTGACATGGCACCTTGCTATGTTGTTGATGTTGATGTGGCAACGTGGGCAGGTATTGTGGATGGTGGTGGTGTGGATGGGCATTGTGAACGAAGGTGGTGGAGAACAGAGGGTTGAGGTTGTTTACGATGCCCAAATTGAGTGTTGGCAAATGCCAAAGCTCAATTTGGGCATCTGTGGCAACGATGTTCTGTTATTGGGCTACATGGTCCATGCGTGATACTCATATATTTATATGCCTAATGCTATGATTTTTTTAAACACATCAGACTCCATTGGACTCCAATGGAGTCCGATGCATGATTCCAATGGAGTCTGATATGTTTTGGACAAAACCCGTGGGAAAAATTCCGGTAGTACAAGCAAATAATGCTCAGTCCCATGCCAAAAAAAAGTCCCATCAGAGTCCAACGGAATCCATTGGACTCTCATGGGAATAGGTGGGGGAGGGTAAAGTCCTCTCTATTTCAAGCAAACACTGTAAAATTAATCTTTTAAGCCACTGTACATAACCCCCCCTCCTCCTAAAGTAGATATGTCAGACTGAAAAAATAAATTCCAAGAAAAACATATCACATTTTTGGTTTACAAGAATTGAGCAAAGTACTATGCCCTATCAGTAATTTGGCAGACCCTCTCACTCAGCACATTCTGAATTATATGCTCTACACTACATGGACTCTAAATACTTGAGATATGTGCTATTGGGTGTATTTCTAACTAGTTTTAAGTTGTTTTGGAGAGATATATCAAGAGTCTCTTTACAAACTTGAACAGAAAGTCTTTAATTTTAAAAACTTAGAACAGCAGTGACAGTTGTCTGATGCTGCAAAATGAACAGTGGATTCCTTTTTTTTTTTGACTACTACAGTGTATAATATATTGAGGTCTTTGAATAAAGCTCAACATCTCTTGATGAGCTCAAAACATCTGCCCATTGCCAAAGGGCACTAAAAATAGAATTTTTGTTTACCCTAATGAAAACTTTAAGCCATCAAAGATGCTCCCCCCCTAGACCCCTGCTCAGCATTCAAATGCCAATAGGGGTGCTCACGGATCTCATTTTTGATCCATTTTTTGTTCATTTTTGTAGACATAGACCATCAAAAATGAACCAAAAATTGAGATCTGTGAACCTGACCCCTTGAAATTTTCAAAAATGAGATGAAAAACGAGTAAAAAATGAAACTGAGCACCCTTTGGCACTCTGGCAACTTTGAACTCCACATCATGTTATGGGCCTGCACTCAAATCTTATCATTATGCCCAATACACTCCATCTCCCTACAATGCCCACGATCTCGAAACACAAGCGGCTACTGCTGGATCTTGATGATCATGTCCAGTCTGTACAATGTTCTCACCTCGAGAAACAGCTTCAGGATGATACCTCAAGTAGTTCTGAGGATCTTTCAGATATGGACCTCCTTCATGACCATGATCTTGATACATTCAATATTGATCTGATGGCGAATAACTTACAGGATGACCTTAATGCTGAGTTAGAGCTTCTCAAATTGGAGCTTGAAGCAGAGCTTATAGATCTTGGAGATGACCTGGATGTTGATGATCTGCCATCCCCAACTTCATCTGACATCTCAGATGGAATGCACAAGAGGTGGAGTCAATGTGTTGAGGAGCTTGCCCATCACATCCAGACTACCCTCATTCTGGACCCAGAACCTCCTAACCTGAAAAGCTCCCAGATGCACCTTCTTGACCACTGGTGCAATCACAACATGCGAAGCTTTCATATGAAACTGCATGTTCACCCAACAACCTTTGACCATCTCCTTGACCTCATCAAGGACCATCATATCTTTCATAATAACTCCTATATGCCACAGTATCCTGTATCCATTCAGTTGGCTATATTTCTTGTATGAGCGGGGCATTATGGAAACACAAGTTCTGTTGCAGAAGTTGCTCTGTGGGCGAGAGTTTCAGTTGGGCTAGTGCACAAGGCAACACTGTGGGTTATGATTGCACTCCTTTCTCTCCATGATAATGCTATTCGTCTAGTGTTTAAAGGTCCGGTCCATAGGACCGAAAAAAAAGACCGAAACCAGACTGAACAGGACCGATTAGGACCGGACCAGTGGTCTATTTATGGACCGGTCTTTTGCAGTCCGGTTGCTGGTCTATCCTTTTTTTAAATATTGTAGGACCACAAAAAGACGGGTTTAAATCGGTTGCAACCGGTTAAGCGTCACATGCATTACACAGCCTTGTAACGACAATTATTACCTTTAATTTGACCCTTTGTCCATCAAAAACGGTCAAGAATTGAGAAAGATATGACTAAATATTTTTTTTATATGCTTTTTATTCATAAAACTTGTACCCAAATTACTTTGATTATAACTCACTCATATTTTAATCATTTTGATTCATTCAATTTTTTAATATGAGGATTTCAGGTAGAGAAATATTACCACCAACCACCAATGTAGACATGCATCACACATTTAATTATTGTCACATTACATTTTGCCTGAGTCTTTAGCAGATGTAATTCAGTTTTGGTCATAGCTATGTCAAATATTGATCAAATCTCTTTGGATGATTTTTATTGCTACAACAAATTTTACACCAAAAAACCAGTCCTAGGTGGTCCGGTCCAGTCCTCCAAATATCTGGGTCAGTCCTGGACCAGTTGCGGTCCATGGTTGCCCTTTTTGGGCCCAAAAAACCGGACTGAACCAGATCTTAAAACACTGTATTTGTCTTCCCAGCGAGGAGGAAAAAGAACTATCGAAGAACTGGGCGGAAGTCTCTGTTTGTCCTGAGTGGCGGGGAGGTTATTTGACAGCTGATGGCACAAAGTTCGCCTTTTATGAGCGTCCAGGACTTCACGGTGATGCTTGGTTTGACAAGAACAAAGATTATTCTGCAGATTGCCAGGTAAATATCTTATTCAAAGCTGTAAATTATGCACATCTCAGTTATGATTTAGGTTGTCAACTTATTGCATAACTTGCTTATCGTTGACTATGGTCTCGGTCACACGGGAAGCGTACATGATTCTTGGGCCTTTCAGAGTATGCGTACTTTTAAGGAACATGACACAATTTTTGGCGATGGCAAGTGGTTGTGGGCTGATTCAGCATACCCATGTGAGACATGGACAGCTTGTCCATTCAAGAGACCTGCTGGTAGAGACCTTACGAAAGACCAAAAAGCCTACAACTATCATGTTTCAAAGGCATATTTCATATCTTCATGGACACTGAGTATGATCATTGACAAAGATTGACAGATCAGGATACGTTCTGAACATGCAATTGGTCTCCTCAAAGGAACTTTTCAATCTCAAAGAACTCCAGATGCAGATCACAGACAAAGAGCTTCATTTGGAGATGATAATGTGGTGTTGCTGCTGCATAATTCTTCACAATTTAATTATTCGTATTGAAGAAGACACAGGGGTCGACAACCATTGGAGGGAAACAATGATTCAGGAGGGGCTTACCCTCACAGCTCAACAGCAGGCCAATCATGGTGAGACAAATCAAGGCCGGCAGAATGCAGGGGAAGGTCAGGAAGCTGAGGATATCCCAGATGTTGATGATGGGCATCCCAGGTTGAGCTTCCGAGAACAACTCATGGATAAGTTATTTGATAGTCCTTTTACCACTACTCAGCAACGGCCAGATTAATGGAGCAAAAATTTGTTACTATTAGAGGCAGGTAAAGTATATATGGATGACAAATGAGCGAACAGACTTATAAATCAGAAGTGTATGTACGATGAAGTAGAATTAGTAAAAATTTGTGATAAGGTAAAGTGTGGTGCGTAGAAGGAGTGGTAGGTATAACGAGTGAAGTTGGCACAGTCACCAAGAATTAAACCCAATACCAAAGTCAAGGCCACCGTCGAGCATGGCTTGCTAGCTGCCAGATGCTTGATCTCCACCAAACAAGCTTGCTGTGTCAGTGTCATAATTGGGCATTGAGTGGTTTGAAGACAAAGTGATTGCAGCTGGATTGGTGAAGGAGCAGGATGACTGGTGCTGAGGAGCATGGACTTGCATCTGTAGTCACAACCTCATCATCTGAAGCTCATGTGCCTCATGCTTGCATTGTTGTTCAGCAGCCTCACATTGAGCAAGAAAATCCAACTTCGTCTTCTGTAAAGTGAATGAAGTGAGGTCCCAATTGTACTTCTTTGCTTGCAATGAGGCACTGATAGCAGCATCATTCTCATTATCGATACCAAAGGCCACAAGTGCACTGTGTTTTCGGAGTGAGGATGGTGGTTTTGGAGTGGGGGATGGTTTCTTTGACATGCGGGATGGAGGTGGCTTGAATGCAGCACTGTTTCCATTGTGGGAGGACCCAAATGAGGGTGATGAAAATGAAGTGGCCGAAAATGGGCTTGAGATGCCTCAGTTTCAGGAAGCGTAGGCTTTGGCATGTATGAGAGATAAAATAACAATCCTAAAAAGATGGGCACTCACTTGAGATGGCGTTGGACTCCCCTCATCCTCTTCACCCTCAGCATGAGGGCTTTATTGTCCCCCTGTAATTCCTGCCGAGCTCTGCCGAGTTCGGGTACTTTTCAGAGGTGGGTTACCCATATAAATGGCTGGTCGACTAGGGCCAAGCTCAGCAGGACTGAGACTAGTCCTGAGAGGTGAATTTCACCTCTGCCGAGGACTAGACCAGGACTGGGGGTATTCAATGAATTTTAAAATGTTTTATTGTATTTGTAATTGTTTATAATATTATCAACACAAAATTAGGGTAAAAAATAGGGGATGGTTGGGGGTGCTATTGTGTGGCTATGCAAAATGAAAAATGGCAATAAAATGGGGGAAAAATCAGGAAAAAATGGGGGATGATTGGTGATGATGTTGGGGGTGCTGTTTCTGGGTCCAAGGTACATTTCCATGTATGGAAAATGTGGCTATGCAAAAATAAAAAATGGTGATAAAATAGGGGGGTGTGTTGCTTCAGGGTCCAGGGTGCATTACCAAATATGGAAAGTATGGCTATGCCAAAAATGAAAATTATGAGTCCTTACAAGTTTACAAGTAAGACTCATTCTTTATCAACTAAGGACTTAGGAAATTTTTTCATTCATTGATTCATTTACCTTTCAAGACTGCGGGAACCTTTTACCATACACAGAAAAACAGCCATAAAACATGATGAAAAATGGCTAGAAAATCAGGAAAAAAATAAGGGAAAAATAACATTGCTCATTGTTTTTATGTTAAGTTGGAGAGGCAGTGTTCAGGGTTCAGGGTTGATATCTAAATATAGCAACCTGGTGAAAAATGGCCAGAAATACAGAAAGAAATACTCAAAAAATAGGAGTAATATTCTCTGTTGCCATGATATTGAAGGGGCTGTGTGTATGGTTAAGGGTCCACATCTAAATATAAAACAAGGCCAGAACAATGGCTATAACATCAGAAAAGTATGAGCAACAAATATAAATAATATTCTGTCTTACCACAATGTTGAAGGGGCTGTGTTCAGGGTTCAGGGTCTATATCCAAATATAGAAAATATTATTGTATTATGAATATGATTACATCACCTGACTAGCACTGCTTCTTTTTGAGATATTTGGTCAAAACATATGACTAGTTCCAAAAAGTGTCCAATTTTTTCAGTATTTTGGGTTTTTCTCAATAAGGAATGATCTATGTGACGATATTTATATATGTTTGTAAAGCTAAACAAAAGGGCTACAAATTTTGTTAATGCAGTTAAGCAAGTGGGTGTGTTTCTGGTACCATGGGAATTTTCCCCCAAAAGGAAATTGATCACAGGGTTGTAGAGCATGTTGTTGTATTTATTAATGTGGTCACAGAATGTAACCAGCTATCTTCTTTCCTGAGATATGTGCCAAACAAAACTGTGGGAACATTTTACCATAATCAGCAAAATGGTCATAACATTAGGAAATTTGGCCATGAAAACAGAAAATAAAGTAAAAGAATAAGAATAGTGTCCATTCTTGCCATGATATTCAAGTGGTTGTGCTCAGGGTTCAGGGTCCATCTCCAAAACGAGGACACACTTAGAAAATTATTATGAGTAAGACTCATTGTTTATCATCTGAGGACTTAGGAAAAAATATGCAAAAAATATGGATGCTAGTAGTTGTTATTATATTGTTGAAGAGGCTGTGTTCAGGGTTCAGGGTCCATGTCCAAATATAAAAGGTCTCTGAAAAATGAAAAAAGTGAATGTGTTTAAATTATTCTGTAGATTGTGCCCTTTATAAAGATATGAGCCTATTTGATAGTGATGGTGTTGGGGATGGATAGTGATGATGTTAGGGGGGTGCTGTTTCAGGGTCCAGGGTAGATATCCACAAAAGGAAATCTGAGTGTATCTAATGAAAAAATGTGTATATTAGTGTATAAATATATCATAACAGGTTATTTTTTTGTAATATACTCTAATTTAAAATAAATCCTGCAAAGCTCTGTCTGAATTCTGTCCAATCCTGCCAAGCTCTGCCAAGTCCTGCCAAGGTTGGCACTAAGTCCTCCCAAGCTCTGCTGAGCTCTGCCAAACTTGGCAGGACTGGCTACGAATATTAAGACTTTGGCTTGCAATCCTGCAGAGTCCTGAGGAGTCCTGCAGGACTCTGGCCAGTCCTGCAGGAATTGGGGGGG
The DNA here is from genome assembly GCA_000827195.1 of Laccaria amethystina LaAM-08-1. NCBI lineage: Eukaryota > Fungi > Basidiomycota > Agaricomycetes > Agaricales > Hydnangiaceae > Laccaria > Laccaria amethystina. Next base: position 16,070 of record KN838713.1, read on the forward strand.
GACTGGAAAGTACTGCTCAGCATCGGCATCAGGATCTGCTTCAAGCTCTTCCAATTCCTCCTGTGACAAGCCATTACTGGAGTCAATGTTATCATGCGCCGAATCATCCTTCTCCTGCTCTCCGGTGTCTTCGCCATTAAGCAGAGCCATAGCCTGCGCCTCGAGATCCTGACCTGGCTCTGAGCTCACAGTCAAGGGGTTGTAGTTGGGAAGGGTTCTCCAATAGCTGTGAAGACATTCCCAGTACAGAAATTCCTGCTTCAGCTTATCTAGAGAGCTATCAGATCGCAATTGAGACACACCCGAATGAGCATACCAATAAGATTGCGGATGTCGCTGCCTGGCGTAACCTCTGAGTAATCCAAGCCAGCACCAGTCCTTCCAAACTCTGTGTTGAAGTCAAGATAGCCCATTCGAAGCCTAATCCAAATGAGGAGGTAAGTAGTGGAACCTCTTTTACTCGTTTGCAAGTGAACACTTACCAACTGAGGTAATTAACAATGGTTGATGCAAACTTGTCCGGTTGTCTCTGATACCATTCACGCAAGCAAGGTGTCTCCTCAGGAACGTTGAAGACCACCTCAGCTATCTTCGTGTGGAATACCGCTTTGCCGCCCTTGGCTTTCACTTTCTTCCAAGCTTGTGCCTTTGCATGACAGTCTGAAAATAAGTGATGGCAGTCAACGGGGTTTTGGTCTAACCAATCCAGCAAGCGATTTGTTCTTTCTCCATTCCAATTGACAACAAGGCATGACTGGGTGGTAATAACGCTGCACCATCCTCACCAACCTTGGACGCTGTGGCCTTGGACTTCCTCTGTGCTGTTGGTCTCGGACGAGACTTCCCTTTCGAGTTTCTGCCAGGTGCCATGGTGCAGATGAAAAGGTGAAATAGGAGAGGTTGCAGTCATAAATACACACCAACACACGACTTACATGTGCAAACCTGTGCACTGGAAATGGCCGTCAGAGTTTGAAATAGAACAAGGTCGAAAAATGGATGAAAAATGGAAAATGCATCAAAAACGGACACGACAGCCGTTTTTGAAAAATGGCGTTTTTCAGATCATTTTTCATGTCATTTCTCTGCTCGTTATTGACTCCATTTTTCAGAAAAATGAACAGAGAAATGAGATCAAAAACGAATCAAAAATGGTAACCGTGAACGATGCTAATGCCCCCTCGGTGCCTCCATAAATACATTTAACATACATAATAGAGTCAATGGGCAACCTAAGAATTAAAATTATTAAAATTTCAAACTAAAGAACAATATAAGAACCCAAGCCATATCTCCTATGCTTATTCAAAAAAGTCTCAAAAAAATAATCTTTGTCACCATGGTAGTACCCCACTGGTATACACAATAGGAAATGTCTATATATATGGTTTACATCCTAATTGTTCTTCAGTTCAAAATTTTGATCATTAATATTCTTGGGTTGCTTATTGGCTCTATTTTGTTGAATGTGTCCATGACTATGGATGTACATGTGTATATTTTCTTATTGGGCCCTGTTTCAAGTGACATGCTCATAACCATTATGTAATCATTTTCGTAATCTCTAATAAAAATTCACACTGAGGAGGAGTGGTTATTTTCTCAATAGGCATATGATTAAGTGTATGTTGGTTAGAGCCTGTTCAGTAACTCTGATTTTCAAACAAATCAATGCAGATTTGTTTTGTGTGACATTGTGTAAGGGCCTATTCATTATGTAAGGCCTCATTGGAACCAAAGATTATCTTGAGGTACTCCGTAATTCTCCAGCAGTCTGCCACGTCACACAACACGTAACCTAAGCACTTTCAACATTGTTTGGCACCATCAGCCCCAAACTGGCAGGGCATCTTTCCTTCAATTATAAAGCCTTTACCATCGAATAAAATTGAGGAAACATTGTATTTAAGTTCTACCTATGATTCCTAAAGAGTGCACCAAATTAGGGCCACAATTTAAATATTTAGTTGAGCTCATTGTTGAAAACGGCAAGCAGCAAACAATGATGATGAAGCTTTGATGCAAACCCAAGTTAACCCTAACCTATGGTTACAGAACGAAAATTCGGCTTTACCACCAACTTCTTTTTTTGGGGTCTAAATCAAAGATTATGGACATGTCACACATCAGTCACACAAATCTGCATAGCAACTGCATTGATTTGTTTGAAAATCAGAGTTACTGAACAGGCTCTGAGTGGCATTATTTACTCAACAATTTACTTCACATTTGTCTGGTGGGTAAATTCAAAATATACCCAACATTAAAACCTAACTGCAATTAGGATGTGCAGAAAGGACCAAATGAGAAATTTTAGCAAAATGTTCATCAATTGTTCTCCAGCAGCTCATTCAATATTTAATTTTAATGTGCCTGGATATTATTAAATGTAGTCAGAATATGCCCAATATTTCAAGATACATTTTAAGTGAACTCACCAGCTTCATTTGGATTGTGACCAATAGGTGTATTTTATATGTAAGTACCGTCCATGGCATGTTTTCATCTCAGGTTTATCTCCAAACATATTTTAAACTTATCCACTTTACAAATGTGAAGGAAATCATTGGGCATTAATGCCTCTGATCAACATATGTTTAATAATTTACTCATTGGGAAAATCACTGCTTCTCCCTGGTGTCACCAACTAAGCAATGCCAATCATGTATAAACAATTCAATACCTGCCCATCAAACTTGGTCTGACTGACTCATCAAATGTATTGGCAACCCTAGCTGTATCAATCACCTTGCACAATCACCTTGAGTAATTGTCTTGGCCAAAGGTGCTGTAATGGAAAAATCATGTTAGCAGACTATTGTAACTGTGTTTTATCTTATGCAAGCTAACAACACACATCTACATTTTGCTCAAGTGTCTCACCTTACAGCTGGAGGAAAATAAAAGGGGAAAGACAACAGGTGGTGCTGCATGATCTAGATGAGATGAATTTCTTTCAAGTGTATATGGGCTTCTCTCTAACACATCAGCAATATGTCAATTTAGTTTCCGGTTTTTGCCGGTTTCCTCAGTTTCTTTGGTTCCAGAAACCTGGGACACCTGGAAAGGGAATATATACTATAATTAGTAAAGGGTCAAGTCAGGGATTGACTTATCTAGGCTTAACTTGTGAGACCCTGCAGGCAGGTTTCCTGAAAAATGGACATGGGTTTCCAGGTTGCCATGTTTCTGGGTTTTTTTCGGTTTTTTCTGGTTTCCTTGGTTGAGAAACCCATAGAAACCAAATTGCCTAATTACTGATGCACCCTCTCACCCCGAGCATTCCCAGCTTGATAAAATAGAATGGATGTGGCTCAATTGGGAACAGCTCTTTCAGGATGCTGTGTTCTTGTTGACTACAGTTAAGGGGTGGCTAGTCTTACCACGTGACAGTCCCAACCACATTAATACTTACATCCAAACAAAACATGCCTTGCTTCACTTTGGCAGCTTGCGAAACTGGAAATCAAGGGGGCATCGGGATTTTAAAAAAAGACCGAGGGTCAACTTTTTTTTTTCAGCACCAAGAGGTCAACCTACCTACTATGTAATCAGGCACAAGTCTATATATGGTAATAGTGACATCATCGCCATGTTTTTCTCGACCTTTCTGAGACGACAAACAGGTGCCGCTGAACACCCTCGTCCATCCTAGTCCTGTTTTCTTCACGCCCCAAAAACCGTGTCAGGTTATGTTTAGGTAATCTTCAGACTTTGAAACCCTTCCATGTCAACAACACATCAACAAATATGTGCTCCCTCTTGGATTTCTACGTGTTTACAGCCCCAGTGTCCTCCCTTCCTATTGAAATTCTATTTTACCTTCTTTGAAACTTCAATTACCATGGAAAACAACATCAGGACTGTACGAACCTATAAGAAAACACCCTTAGTTGAGGTGCCGGAAGCCCCAGATTACATTGCACATCTTCTGCCCCCTGCCTCGAATTCCCTCCTCCTTTCACATTCGAGTGAGCTAGGGGAACTGTCATCTACTGATCTGTTGTCGCCTCTTCTTGGCTCTCCTTTCAATGAGCTTCGTTGTCCAAGTGGATCCTCGAGTCAACCACGACTGATAGAAGCTCCACAAGACGACGCGCGAAAACTCACATCGAAATTTGATTGGATGGAGCAGTTGCTTAAGGACTCTGGCTTTGACTCTCTCAGCGAATTTCTGAAGATCTTGTTCTACAACCCGAGCCGCCTCTCTGGACAGCCTGATCCAAGAGGACCCTAGCCCTACAGGGTCCTCCCAGCGGGGTTTGGCCATACTTTGGTGTTCATAATGTGTTCGACATAATTCAAAAAGCGAAAAATTCAGTGTGCAGGATGTATAAAGGTCAATCGCATCAGGGCATGAAGGAGCAGACCAATATTTGACGCGTCGAGGTCGGACCGCTATTTCAGAGTCCAAAGATTACATAAAGATTTCCTGACGCAGTTTTTGGGGCGCGACAAACAACAGACTTCATATGATCGTGAACCAAGGTACGACTTCACATCATATCGAAGGCTGTCTAGGAGAGACTACGTCCATCCTCGTATGTATTCCTTTCAAATTTGTATTGTTTTATAAGATCTTGACATGCTTGACAGGAATATGTACCTCCTGTTGTAGGTCAAACTCAACTGTCCTAAGTCTCCCCCCGTCTCACACATGTGATGTGCTGGCAATCGCCGGCACTCCATATATGACAATTTTGTGACTTAGGGCACTGTATTGCCCTAAGTCAGCTTGAGAGTGCGCTACCGTGCGTTCTCGAGCACCTAACCTACCCTAACCTCCTAACCTACTTAACCAAGAATGCGCTACCACACGGGTGAAAAATATCCCCATCCCTAACCAGTACTTTGCCATGCCCCACTGATTCCTGCAGGAATGGAGGCATTCCACTGGAATCCACAGGAATGGACAGGAATCCGCAGGAATGGCACAGGAATCCACAGGAATGGACAGGAATCCACAGGAATGGACTAAAATGGAGCCCAGAGCTTACTTAATGAAGACTTCATTCTTAGAATAGACAAGCAATATGTATCAACTAGAGTTATTCAAGACATATTAATAAAAATATATTAACTACTACTATAAGTACATTAACAACTACTATTAGTATCACTAATAGTATAAGTAACTAACAACTACTGTAAGTACAAAACTATATACAATGCCACCATCGTCTTCTGTCGCCGTCGTCATTGCTGATGGTCGGCATCCGTTGTTGTTGTTGTCCATCATCTCTCGGCAGGTAGGGATGGCCTATGGTTGCTATTACTCGTCAGCACGCGATCGTTCCGTCGCATCGGTCATGTATAGTTGTCGCGTTGTCGTCGTGTGTTGTTGTCATGTTGTCCCACCGTCGTCGCGTCGCACTCCCCCCTAAAATGGCAGAGTGGAATGGCCGGGTTACCGTTGCCATTCCCTGACTATTTCAGGGGGGAAGGGGTGACGTGGTGGTGCTTGGCATGTGTCGCAGCAATGGCGGCTGGGCAGTTGTGGCCTTTCGTAGGTAGTAAGAAGAGGGGGAGGTAGTGGGGGACTTACTTGGTGACCCTGCTCCTCCCCCGCCTCCCAATCAACCTCCGCCGTTGTCGTTCGTCATTGACATAGTTGCTGCTGTGGACAGTGACGATGGTATGCATCGTCACCGTCAGACACTGTAGCACGTCCGGTGGGTACCGTTGACGTGCCACGTCATCCCCACAACGTGACGTTGAGCCGTCTGGTGTTCGTCTGTTTGCTGTAGCTGGTGACGTGGCGTCGCCGCATCGCTTGTGTCGTTGCTGGCGTCATTGGTGTGTGCAGTAGTGGTGGTGGGAAGTCGATAATGGTTGTGTGGGCGGTGACGGCAGTGGGCGGCCAACAGCCGTTGACGTGGTGGGCCCTCGTGCAGATGTTGGTGACGTGGCGTTACCACGTTGTTGTTGTCATGGTTGGTGTGCCATCGTGGTGGTAGGCAGTCGGTGATGGTGGTGTGTTGTGACGGTAGTGGGCGGTGACGATAATGGGTGGTGGTGGCCATTCGACAGTGGTGAGCAGAAGCGCTGGTCGTGATGGTGGTGGTGGGAAGACAAGTTTTGTTGATCATTGATGACACCAAATTGAGCGTCGGCGTTTGCCGATACTCAATTAGGCCATGGGTAATTGTTTCGAAATAATACAATTGCTTACTAAAGTTTATTATTAATTAATAATGCCTATTCCGGTCATTCCGTTCCTGATGCATTCCTTTTTGTCCATTCCGGGGACCATTCCGGCTACTAATCAGGAATGCCGTCATTCCGCTGGAATATTCATCCACCGGAATGTCATTTTGGCTGGTGTCTGGGCCAAATTTGGTTCCTCCGGATTCCACAGGATTCTGCAGGAATGACCGGAATCCGGCAGGAATCAGTGGGGCATGACTAAGACCTCCCAAACTCACCCATTGGAAATTCTGGGGAACCTCAACATAACAGTATATTATATCCTGGAAAATGTGGAGGGAGCACAAGGAAAATAAATTAAGAGAGAGTAAACAGCAGTGTTGCTTATGTAATTTAACTTTGAACACTTAGCACCTTTTTTGCTTAGAAGTCCAAGTTAAAAAAGTGCAAAAGACTACAAAAATCCATCGGAGTCTGATGGAGTCCTATGGGAGTCCGATGAGTCTGATCAGAATCTGACGAGTCTGATCAGACTATGGGGGGGAGGGTAAAGTATTGGAAAATCTCACGCATTACAAGATTTATGCATTACTACTATATGCATAATGAGAATGTCGACTTTATGTTATTCCATATGACTTGATGCTTTTAAGATATTTGTTTTAATGCCATGACATCTTCCATGGTGGGATTAGCAGTGTAAGAGGAAAAGTTGATGGGCAAAGCTATATCCAGTTAGATGGTGTTGGTGAGGAATTGTAACTCACCTAATAATTGTGCAAAGTAATTAAGTTTGACTATCTCATAATGCATAGTGTCAGGACCTACCCCCCCCCAATCCATTAGGAGATTTATGCAAGATAAGCAATGTCACAGAGTCATGACATAGGTGACAGTGTGACACATTGGAGAAGGAGTTTCAACAAAAATCTTGACATATCTACATTGTTCTCTTAGTTACTATGCATCTATATGAGGTTGTTTAGCTTTTAACATGTCTGTGCGCATCAGAGAAACATGAAATCCCTGAAGTTGCTGAGGTAATTCAAGTGATGAGGAAGCACTGCTATGCTTGATGCAAGCCTTTTCAAGGTGTTCACAAAGTTGAATAACTTTGTGTGTGCTAAGCTCTTCCTCGTCACTGCATAGGGTGCAGGCTTTTCACATGGCTTGCAGATGATGCTGGGGGCCATTTGATGGGGGAAAAGGGTAGAAAACACTTAAAATCAGCCCATGTATTTTACTTTACAGTCCTCAGCTCCCTTTGGGCAATAAAATACCTCTCTATGCCGATATTCAGGTCTAAACATGGTGAGCACTCTTTGGTGCCACCTGTTTTCAACCTTAAAATGCTATCTGATAATGCATATTTGCACCCCTGAATCCATTAGCATAGAGACAGGATTACAGTCTCTCAAATTTTCACATTCAAGAATAGACTTGATGTAGCATTGTTGGGAAATGGTAATGGTGTCCTCAGTATGAGAGATTTCGATGCCAATTATTTCTTCAGCTCTCCCATGAGGACTTGATCTCTTCTTTTATTTTATGCATTAAGTTGTCAGGAGAACAATCTAAACACCTCATGGCTTATTTCTAAATTCTGTAGCTTAGTCATTCCCACATGGTGTCAAACAATCACTGACCAATGTTTGATTGATGCCATGTGGAAAGGACTAATTTGATCTCAACACCTCCATAGGTCTCAGATATCTTTCCTTTTGAAGCAAGTTTTACTGGTAAAACTTGCAAAAACACTATGTCATTTGGTTTGGTGTCACTAAAATAATTTCTGAGGGCTTGGGCTAACTTCTAAAGCCATTATATTTTATTTTTGTGCCATTTGGTCCATCCATGCAGTTTTTGCATTGAGCTTTCAGATGTCATGCTCACTTTTGGTGGAGTTTTAATTGGCCTTGAACACTATGGGAACCCAATGAATTCAGACCTCAGTTCAAAATTTATCTTCTGACTGTAGATGCACAAACTTATCATAATATAGTGTTTAACCTTAAGAATAGCCAATTTTTCATTACAATTGTAGGGAATATTGTCAGGAGGGTGCACCCATGCACCATCATCTGTGTGATGCTTGTGTGACATGCATGAAAATTGCAAACTAGTGCCATGCAGATTTCTAGTTTCCCAATTTCTTTGGAGACTTACAATCAGTGCATGCATGGTTCTCATCAGTTTGCACTGAGTTGATGTTATTGATCTGACTGGTTGATTTTGTAGCAATAATTTTCAATTGTGAAGATTGAGAAAAATGGACCTCACCCAAACATAAGGTAGGGGAAATCCATACTCATCCAATGTCAGCTGATGTGGCTTTGGTGTGACATTGCAGTCAGCACAAATGCAGGTTGTGCTGAGCACAAATGACTCTGCTATGGATCATGTGCTCACCTTTGATTTTTATTTGATCTGATGTCTTTTAACTACACTGTAACTAGCACTGCACATATATTAAAATTATGCTTCCAACATAATTTAGCAAGTGCATTTTGGAAGATTTTCTTGGAGCCACATTTCAAAAAGAGTGTTTTTGGAAATGTAGTATAGATTTTTTTCATTTTGTCACTCTTTGTCATGTTTGGTCATGTGATATTTAATAGATGAGTATAGATTTCCTCTACCTTACTACAAAGTATGAGACAATGATGATGGGAATAACACACCAAGTGGAATGGGTCATTGCATAATTTTTTTTGTGAGTGTGTTCTGGCACCTTCCCTTTGCAGCACATAATAACAGGTGCTTGACAATCTTAACTTACTTGAATACTTTCCATGAATATCAATGGTTGGCAATCAACGTCGGAGCTTGCCACCTTTCAAGGCTTCAATTATTTACAAAAGTAAGGCTCTGTGGCACAGATACCTATTTTTGCGTCTAAATAATCCACTCAAGTCAAAGCACTGGCAGTTATCGGCAGTTTGGTAAGTCGCCGGACCTATGCTGCAGGAGGTGGCGAGTAGAGTGGAACTTGTGTAACCGAGCTGGGTCACCTGCTGGTCAAGGCCCAACGCTGAGATCTGTTCAAGCTAAAGAAGCGACACTGAAGTCCAATTAGCGCTTGTCGGAGCTTAAAAGTTGAATAAATTTCACTCTCGGTTTTATCACGGACCACCTTCAAGTTCATGAGATCTGCCATTATGAAATCTTCCACGTCTTTCCCGTTTACCGATATTTAAAAATCAAGGTCATCCTAGGTCATCTCGGCGTCAAATCGAACTCTCGATCAAACTAGACTTTGTTCCGTTCTTGTCACCCCACTTCTCGGCAAAGCAACTTCGGCAAGCCGTTGGTCGATGGTGGCGGGTACCTCTGTGCCTACTGATATGACAGGGGACCAAGTGACCATTCCTGTGCAAAATATCTCGCGTGAAGTGCCTCAGGTCGATCGGGCTGCGACGCTCGCGGTACAAATTCGATGACAGGGTATCAACGACATATACATGCCCTCAAAGCTCGAGCTCCTGCCTCTTTGAAAGGGCAATTGTAAGTTGTCCCCTTTGCGCCTTTTCAGCTGATCCTTTGGGGTTATCAGCACACCCTCGTTCACTATCAAATGTTGATCACACTTCTGGAGGTATCGTTCTAGGGCCCGGGTGATGAGCCTACCCATTGGCACTGATTTTCCAGATTGGGTGGCGCCATCATCACCGAATGTTATCAGTCGACTGTCGAACTCAAAAGTTGTCTGAACCTACCGTGTCTTGGAAACCAGAGCTGCGGTTCCTATGTCATACGACCTCGCCGCTCGGTCCCAGTTCTCATTCTCATCTAAACTTTGAACGCGGAGACGGCCATGGAGGACGTATGTGCCTTCCTCCAAGGAGCTGATGAATACAGGGCGATGGTGTCCTCAAATCACATCATGATCAGTGGTGTTTCGTTTCGACTTGTATGTATTTCCAAGTGGTCCGCTTGGCATCTTCTGTACGTACATTTCGAAAACATTCCGTCAGGAAGGATGACGAATGTCGAACTACCTCCAACCCAGGGCCAGTCGCTTGTGAGGATTTGCCGATTCAGCAACCGGTATGCAGATAGTCCTGTCCTATGGCTATTTTATTGACTGTGATTGAAAAGCCCCACCTTTTTGAGGCCAAGGCGCCTTGCACCCACTTGAGACGACCAAATCTCAATCTCAACCTGGCTGTTGGTTCTGTAACATTTGATGGTCGAGATGACTAGTTTTCTCATGATGACTTGACCCTGGCCACCTATTGACTTATTCAGAAAAGCGAGGTACCAGACATCAGAAAATTTACGCAGTCCGATCTGTTACAACGTCGTCCTGAACTTGCCTTATCGCCCCACTCTTACCACGTCATGGGTCGTTATTCTCCACAAGGAGTCGAAAATCCTCGCATAGCAAGCTTGTGAAAATACCCTACGTTAGGACCCACTCGCTGATATTTAACGTTAGTCTAGGTGTCATTCCCACATGTCATAAAGCCTTGCGTTAATCCCAACAACAATACTTTGCACCCTCCAATCGGACACCCTGCGTGGAAGCTTGGGAAGAGGATTGGATTATTACGGTGCGTCTAAGTATAACTTGAAAACTGAAAGAGACTTCAATTCGATTACAGGGCATTAACCGACGTCTTCCCACAAGATGGCCATCAATCCTACTGCTACGGAGGCGGCTGTTAGAGCTATCGTTTTATCTTTGTTCGGAGAAGACTTTCCTATTCGCCGAGAGCGCCTTCCGGTTCCAGAATCCAACAGGGCGTCGATATATGATATTTTAACTTGGGTAACACTGTTCTGGTATTTTACATCTCAACGTCTTATACATGTTGCGCAGGTACTGCCCTCGTTAACCCCTACAGATGAATTTTGGTGGCATAAGCTAGGCGCTCCGTTTTCTTCTATGCTTCAAACTGCGAAATTCCCATTTTCTTCTCAATGCTGTTTCTTGTGTTTCGTCTATGCCCGAATCATCAACATGATGGGTCCAGCCAACTCTTCCGGAGGGGGATCTGTCATGACAATCGACGGAAGTCCAGTGGAGCTCAGCTGGGTCATCCCGCCAACCGGTATAACAACAGATCGCGCTAATCGTGAGGTGAGGTTTGCGATCGAACCCAGGTGGGTCTCACCACGTTGGATGAGTGCTCTGCGAATCTAAACCTTTACAGAGACCCGCACTCCGGGATGCCATTACGCGGATCAGCGGTGCTCGACTATTTGGTTTCCCCTCAAGGAAGCTTGGGTATTGTGCTCTGCGACGAGGATAACATGTCCTGGCGGCGTACCACAGAAGATTTTCTTTTTCCAAACTACGAGAAGAATGAGATACCTGAGGGAAGTAGATTTTTTGTTGGTGTGTCGATTCCCTGCAGCAAGCCGCGAAACATCCTCATTGAAGTGTTATCATAGGTTTCGATTTCACTCCGGCGGGTACACTTTCCTTGAAAGCATACTATCTCCCTGCTCCAAGTCCAACCCCCTCGGTGATAAGTGTTGTGTCCGAAGCTACTTCCAGATCACCTATCAATTTGTGGGATGTCGATTACACCCCCCTGCGTCGTCTCGTTTCTCAGCTAGATCCGGGACTCGTCAAGCCTTTGGAGCTACTATTATCTTACTTCGAATGCCTGGACGATGACCATAAACCGCGTATCCAAATTATCGCCATGGATTGTGTTAGGAGTTCGAAAAATAGACTGAAGGTATTTCTTGCGATGGTTTTATCGAAGAAACTGATGATAATCGCACCCTAGCTATACTGCCGACCAAAGGTGGGAACGTCATGGTCGGATGCGAAGCGGTCACTTACCCTGGGCGGAAGGCTGAACTCGCCCGAAATGCAAGTCGCCATTTCACATATGGAATGTTTGTGGAATAACCTATTTCCCAACTCCATTTCATCGGTTGATCGTGACCTCGATATTCCCTGCCTTGATGAAGCGATAAGCCCAGACAGAGAGGAAAATGGTATTAAGCTTTCTCGTGCACAACATCCGATCGGCGGTTTACTCTATTACTACTCCCTCGTCGCTGGCAAGGACACCGTATTTCCGAAGGTCTATCTCCCTGTAAAGTTCGTGAACCCTTCTTGTTGCCGTTCATGACTTATATATAACAGTTACTATTGCAAAAATGATTTATTTATTACTCAGGCAGTCGAACGGTTCTACAACCACAAGAACATCGGGATTTTGGGCCCCCGAAATGGACACAATGGATTGGGTTGGGTTACTCAGGAAGTTGAAGAAGCTTTGTAAGTTCACTTCATTGCGCACCTCCCATGCTTTCTCATTTTTCTTAATAGTGGGCACCGCCCCCTTTGCAATAGGACGGGAATTCACACATATGTTACTTTTGCCCTTAAGTCAGGTGGCTGGGAGCTAACGAGCTATTTCTCCCCCGAAGTTTGGCTACAGTGAGTTCTGCTTTTTTTTGAGTTTGTCGGGTGGGGATGTAATGAGCTTCTTGTGAATAGACAGGATTAGCGTTTTATTTCAACAAAAAGAAACGTCCGAAACGTTATACTCGTAACTTTCAGACATGTATTACTTATTTTTAACTATACGGAATGGGAAGAGGACGCCAGATTACAGTATACGAGCGTAATTTCTACAAGTTGACACATCATTACTTCCCACGAAGATAGAAAACATAAAACAATTTACTAATACGCCGATTCTGAACTTCGTATATGTGAACCATAATGCATACAACAAGCAGCCAGAGCTAATTTTAGGATAACGCAAGCTTGTCATAGACACTATCGATTGTGTACACATTACAGAGGAGGAGAAATTTATTCTCGGAGACGATTCCTAGACTACATGGGAGTGAATCAACAGAACTGCGCCCAAGCTACGAGGTAAACAACCCTAAAGTTAAATATCAATTTAGATAGTAGATAGAAGCTCACAATTGGAGACACCTATGATGAGGAGTGGTGTAAGAACACCCCGCGCCAACGAGAAGAGAGAAAAGACTTACAGCCTTTTTTCCCCTCAGAGTTTATTGCTATATAGCAGTCGGATTCTACAGCGTGCAGGCTTATCAGTGTGATACCCTGAGTTCAACTCAAATGGGAAAAGCCACCTATATTATTCGTCTTATAAAGCTTCTTTGTCAATATTCCATCTGTATGGAAAATCTCCCCCGGCTTTAGTGAGTGCCAGTTGGGATCATCACTAGTCCAAGCTAAAAGGTCACAATAATGAGGAAAATGTGAACGAGAAGCGTATATTATAATAACTTACTGGAAGCGTACTTGCTTGTAAACTTCTATGTAAAAGAGCCAAGACTTGTTGTTCGAGTTTCCTTGTACACAAATGCTATGGGTTTCTCTTCCACATTACCGGGATAGGTGTCAGCAAGAAGGGAAATTATATCGTCATCCTTCATGGTGATGTCGCCCGTGTCATCTCAAAGACTTGAAGATCAAGAGCCGACACCCCTTCAGATTTAGTTATGCAAGACTTTAAAGAAGCAACAGTGTGAGGGGGCGGAACAGATAGGATCTCGATGCGGCCCAGTGAGGTACCATCTTTATTGAAGGACATTTTCGAGGTGACTTCACCGTTCTCGTCGTAAACGCGGTAATAAACTAAATGACCCCGATGAGCGGATAAAACTATTGAGAAACCCGGTTTCTACGGAAACCCCGGTAGCTTATCCAGCAACCCCCTTTCCCCTTCCCGAAAAGTCACATGCACTCCGGCCGTCCCGTTAAGTCAGCCGCTCACCAACCGCCCTCCAAACCTTGAACCGCGTCTGCACCTCCTCCTTTTCGTTTGATGCCAACAAGCGCACGGAGAGAAAGTCTGAGGCATTGGTCGTGTCCTCCAGCATCTCGACTGAAGCCATTCGCGGAATCGGGATCGGCTGTTTCCTCAAGTAAAGAGTGGGACCAGGCCAAGTATGTACGAAGTGGCTTTATTGGTGTATTCATTGAGGTTGATATGGCAGTACATATCTATTCACAGATCCTGTTTAATGAGGCCAAGGAGACTTGGTCAAAAGCTGAGGCTGATAAGTAAACCAACTAAAATCACAGATAGGAATGACCTACCTTAGCCCTAAAACGCGCCTTGTCAGTATAAACAATAACCACTGAAATGATCGTCAACCCCGTCTTTCCCTTCACCTTTCGTTGGGATCTGAGAAATGATACAGCATCCCATGCAACGCCCGGTATCACATGCAGGCCGGAAACACCCTGACTACTTGGCCCACAGCGAGGGCGGTTGAAAATTCGTGAAAGAGTGTGAAACGGCTGCTGTTGTTGTATTGTTTCAACTGAGCCGAGTCGCGGTTGGGGTTGCGTCAGACGGGAATGGGACTTGACGATTTGAGGGTTGCGCCGGTCATTGAGTTGGCGAATATGGATGAAGGAGACATGCCAAATTGTCACCGCTATGAACAAACTAGTTCGGTGAGTAAGACACATGGTTGGGGGGAACACACCAAGGAACGATTCAATGAAAACCCGCAGGTTAGCACTCCTAACCCTCTCCCCACTCTCGAGCTCCCCATACAACTCCCTGTTCTGAGGTCCCTATTCCGCCTCAGGCTCGTCCAACTCTATACCTCATCCCTGCTTCTGAGGTCGCCGCCGATCTCACGAGAACATCGCTAAGAAAGAAGGTGACAGGCTTTGTCGTTGCTATTGCTGTGATGTAGCGAGAGCCACCGAAAGGAGAGTGCGAGCGCGAGAGGGATAAGGGAGATTATGTAACCCAAATATTGGGTGGATCAGCCGGATTATGGCCGCAAGTTTAAATTCACAAAACTCAGGGATTTCTCCAATTGCCTCGGAAACCCGGGGGGTTTCCGCGGAAACGGGGTTTCTCAATAGTTTTATCCCCGATGAGCGCCGCTTTTAGGTCAAAGGATGAACACGCACCATAATGTGTTTGAACCTGTTCCCCAACTTCACCCAATTGTCTTGTCTCTACCAATGCCGGAGACCGCTTTTCACTTTCCTGGGGACTAACAACAAGAGCCACCGGATCAGATGACGACAAACCTGGCCCCAAGTCCCCTTGAAGGGAAGGGCGAGTGCCACCGTCCACTGGCAAGTTCTCCGAGAGGGATAAATACAAGGTGAAGCTTTCGGGCGCTGAGAAGCCTTCGATCTTGCAGAGATGTCTCTTCAGCGATGCGGCGGTACGCGGCGGTGGCACCGATCGAGGAAGTATGCGGCTGATGAAAGGATTGTTGGAATAGATAGGGTTGCCGATAGTAGACTGTGAAGGATGAATAAACGACGTTAGGGGAAGCAAGAGGGTATCCCACCGACGAACCAGAACTGGAACCGTAACCGAACTGTCCGTTCGGTTCTGCCAGTTCGGTCCGAACTGACAGTTCGGAACTGAACTTCGGCAACGCTACACCGAAGCGAGGACGGTTCTAAGACTTTCGCAAACAGATAGGTCGCAGAAGTGGGTGGACACTCACGGCCTCGGTTCCTCCACGACCATCTGATGCATCCCGCCCAGGGTTTCTTCCGTCGATCAACCGACCAAGGTGTTGTCCTCCTTCGTTCGTGATCATCGTTATCCACTGATTCCTGTTGATAAGCGCACGCCGCCTCACGTTTAGGGTCGGGGATCCGGACCGGACCGGGAATGACTGATGTAAGCGCTCCAGGCGCTGTCTCCAACCTGTTTCCCAAAACTCTCTGGAAACCAAAAAGCGACTCTAGTCAGTTCAGTAAGTTCCCTTTGCTCCTTGTAACGGCCGCCAACTTGTCCCTCTAAATACGCACATAAATTAAGGGATGCCATTGGGATGCCAATTTGGCCAAGCCAAGGCCAAGCTGCCAGGTCGCACACCATTCCAATCTCAGACGTTGTCCATCCACCTGAAACCGCACGAGTTACTGTGGTCTGTCATAGACAGCGATGGAGTGGATGTAGGCTATGCGGCGTCCACATGATCACTCCTTGACAAACGCCGATCAGCACTGACCACAGAAACGTGGGATATCTTAGATACTAACAATGTCCATCGGTGACGGTGCATCACCACCCAATCTGCTCAACGACGGAAGAAACTCTGGGCCAGCTTCGTCGGATGGTCTAGCGGGAACCGAGCCCGTGAGCGTCCACCTACTTCTGCGACGCATCTCATTTCGAAGGTCTTAGAACCCTGGGCCCGGTCTTCGCTACGGTACGATCCCTCCTGCTTCTCCTAACGTCATTGATTTAACCTTTCACAGCTTATTATTGGATATACGCCCAAGACGGACCACTGAAATCGAATAACCTCATCTGCTCCAACAATGCTTTCAGCAGTCGCGTATTGCCTAGATCGGTGGCGCCACCGCATACGGCCACATCGCTGAAGGAGCATCTCTGCAAAGTCGAAGGGTTCTCAGAGCCCGAAAGCTGTGCATTGTATCTATCTCTTTCAGAAAAGGTACTTGTAGACGGTGCTGCTCGTCTCTCTTTTTGAGGGGATGTTGGGCCAGTCTCGTCGTCACTTGATCCCTTCGCTCTTGTCGTTGGCCCCCAGGAAAGCGGGACACGGTCGCCAGCGTCGATTAAAACCGGGCATTGGATCAATGGATTGGGGATCATGTTCAAGGACGTTTTGGTGCGTGTTCACCCCAGTAATTGAAAACAGCGCTGATTCGGGACATTCAGTCCATTATCGTATTTGCGACGAGAGCGGAGAAATAACTGCCCTCGATAAAGATGATACATCCCTAGGTCGTATCGATATCCTCTCCGTTTCGCCAGCTCACACAGTCGCTTCTTTAAAGGCTTGTATAGCTGAAGCAGAATGGTACAGATCACTATCTTCAAGCGTTTGAAGATATGGGCGAAATCATCATGAAGGATGACGACACCATTAACGTTCTGGCTGATGTCTACCCAGCCATTGCGCAAGACGATCCCATAGCGATTGTATTGGACTCCAAGAAAGCGACCAGACCGGACTGGACTTTTACAAAGCAAATTCAAATTATTTATCCCTGTAGCAGTGGGTGATGAATCTATAGTGTTTCTGTCCTTTCTCATACCTATTATCTGCTAGTGTGGACTAGTATTGATCCCAAGTGGCACTCAATGCAAGATAAGGAGATTCTTCGGACAGATGGAATTTTAAGATCGGAGTTTTATCGTTCCCCCTTAAGTGCTATTCGCTTCTGCGTTTAACTACCAACAATTTTACGCTGACATGGCCGTCTGCAGTCCGTAGAATATCAATGTTACATGGCAATAGACTCTGAAGGGATGAAAGTGCGTGAGTGGTCTTCGTCACTTTTTTTATTGAAACTAGATATCTCCTGATAAACCTTTCCTTGCAGTTGTTCGAGAATGTGAGTGAGCTCTTTTCCACTCGTCAAGTTGGCATTTAATTCAATTTTCTTTTATCTTGTAGCATTCTCCAAGTTCTGTTGATTCTGAAATGGCCTCCGTGAATTCATTGACCTTTGAGGGGAGAATATTGGATCCCTCACAGAAGATTGCCATGTATCGTACCGGGTCGTCTTTCAGGTGCTAACTTGAAATGTTATTTTCCTCTAACCACGGTCACCTTAAGGTAATAACCTAGATAAACCATTCGTACTGCGAAAATATTGGGAAGTGTTGGGCATTCAGGCCTCAGTTTCCATGACAAATTACCCTTTCACTAATAAGCTGGAAAACCATTTGAACTGAGAGTTTCTGTTTCTTTTTTTGTGTTTGTCGAATGAGGATGTAATGAGCTGTTTGTGAGTAGACAGGATTAGCGTTTTATTTCAACTAACAAAAAACGTCCGAAACGTTGTGCTGTCTATTTTGATATCAATTTTCACGCCGCATGCGGCGGTCACACTCGTAACTTTCCGACATGTATTACTTTGCGGAATGGGAAGAGGACGCAAGATTACAGTACTTATGCGAGCATAATTTTTATGCATGTTGACATATGACTTCCAGAAAACCTGAAACAAATCATCATGTAAAACGATTCTGAACTTCGCACATGTGAGGCATCATGCATAGAGCAGACCAGCAGCCAGAGAAAATTTTAGGATAACACAAGCTTGTCATAGAAACTGTTGATCATGTAATACACATTTGAGAGCAGGAGATATTTATCCTCGGAGACATTCCTAGCCTACGTGAGAGAATACCGGGGTCGATCAACAGAACTGCGCCCATACTAAGAGGTAAAAATCCTAAATTTTCATATATCAATCTAGATAGTGGAGAGAAGCTCACAATGGGAGACACCTGTGAAGAGGAGTGGTAAAGGAACACCCCGCGCCAACGAGAAAAGTGTCGGTTGGCAAACAGAGGAAAGACTTACAGCCTTTTTTCCCCTCAGAGTTTATTGCTATATAGCTATCGGCTACTACAGGGTGCAAGTCTATCAGCGTGATACCCTGAATTCAATTTAAATGCGAAAGTCACCTGTAGCCGTCTTATAAGGCGTCTTTGTCAATATTCCATCTGTATGGAAAATCTCCCCAGGCTTCAGTGAGTGCCAGTTGGGATCATCACTCGTCCAGGCTAAAAGGTCATAATAATGAGGAAGATGTAGACGAGAAACGTATATTTTAATCACACACTGGAAGTGTAGTTGCATGTAAACTTCTTTGTAAAAGTTCCAAAATTCGTGTACACAATTGCTATGGGTTGCTCTTCTACATTACCTGGATAGGTGTCAGCAAGAAGGGAAATTATATCGTCATCCTTCATGGTAATGTCGCCCGTGTCATCCTCAAAGACTTGAAGATCAAGAGCCGACACCCCTTCAGATTTAGTTATGCAAGACTTTAAAGAAGCGACAGTGTAAGGGGGCGGAACAGATAGGATCTCGATGCGGCCCAGTGAGGTATCATCTTTATTGAAGGACATTTTCGAGGTGATTTCACCGTTCTCGTCGTAAACGCGATAATAAACTAAATGACCCGGATGAGCGCCGCTTTTAGTTCAAAGGATGAACACGCACCATGAGGTGTTTGAACTTGTTCCCCAACTTCACTCAATGCCCTTGTCTGGACCGACGATGGAGACCGCTTTCCACTTTCCTGGGGACTTACAACAAGAGCCAGCGGATCAGATGACGACAAACCTGGCCCCAAGTCCCCGTGAAGGGAAAGACGAGTACCACCGTCCACCGGCAATTTCTCCGAGAGAGATAAATACAAGGTGCAGCTTTCGGGCGATGAGAAGCCTTCGATCTTGCAGAGATGTCTTTTCAGCGATGCGGCGGTACGCGGTGGTGGCACTGATCTAGGAATTATGCGGCTAATGAAAGGATTGTTGGAATAGATAGGGTTGTTTGATTTGATTGGTCCGTCTTGGGCGTATAGCCTATAGTAGACTGTGAAATGTTAGATAAACGACGTTAGGTGAACCAAGAGGGTATCCCACCATAGCGAGGACTGGGCCCAGGGTTCTAAGACTTTCGAAATTAGATCTATAGGTCGCAGAAGTTGGTGGACACTCACGGGCTCGGTTCCTCCACGACCATCTGATGCATCCTGCCCAGGGTTTCTTCCGTCGATCAACCGGCCAAGGTGTTGTCCTCCTTCGTTCGTGGTCATCGCTATCCACTGATCAGCGCCTGGTGAACAAGCTCTACTTACGTGATATTAGGGTCTAAGATCCGGGCCGGACCGGCAATGAGCTGTTTGCCACTCATTCTCTGGAACCAAAAAGCGACTCTAGTCAGTAAGTTCCCTTTTCTCCTTGTTACGGCCACCAACTTGTCGCTCCAAATACGCACATAAATTAACAGGGATGCCAATTTGACCAAACCAAAGCTGCAAGGTCGCACACTGTTCCAATCTCAGACGTTGTCCATCCACCTGAAACTGCACTACTGGGTTCTGTCACAGGCGGCGGAGTGGATTGGTGTAGGCTGTGCGGCGTCCTCATGATCACTCCTTGACAAGCGCAGATCAACACTGACCACAGAAACGTGGGATATCTTAGATACTACATAACGATGACCATCGGTGACGGTGCATCTCCACCCAATCTGCTCAGCGACGGAAGAAACTCTGGGCCAGCTTCGTCGGATGGTCTAGGCGGAACCGAGCCCGTAAGTGTCCACCCTCTTCTGCGACCTATCTAATTTGGAAAGTCTTAGAACCCTGGGCCTGGTCCTCGCTATGGTACGAAACCCTCTTGCTTCTCCTAACGTCGTTTATCTAACCTTTCACAGTCTACTATCGGTCATATGCCCAAGACGGATCAATCAAATCGAACAACCCCATCTATGTACTCTAACAATGCTTTCATCAATCGCGTATTGCCCAGATCGGTGGCGCCACCGCATACGGCCGCATGGCTGAAGAGGCATCTCTGCAAAGTCGAGGGGTTCTCTGCGCCCGGAAGCTGTGCATTGTATCTATCTCTCTCAGAAAAAGTACCTGTAATAGACGGCGCTTCTCGTCTCTCGTTTCGAGGGGATGTTGGGCCAGGCTCGTCGTCACTTGATCCGCTAGCTCTTGTCGTTGGCCCCCAGGAAAGCGGGAAACTGTCCCCAGCGTCGATTAAAACGGGACCATTGGATCAATGGATTGAGGATCAGTATCAAAGACGTTTTGGTGCGTGTTCACCCCGTCGATAAAAAACAGCGCTGAAAGGGTTCATCCAGTCCATTATCGTGTTTACGACGAGAGCGGAGAGTTGACCTCGAAAACATCTTTCGATAAAGATGATACCTCCTTGGGTCGTATCCATATCCTCTCTGTTTCGCCGCCTCACACCGTCGCTTCTTTAAAGGCTTGTATAGCTAAAGCGGAAGAGATGGCAGATCATGATCTTCAAACGTTTGAAGATGATATGGGCGAGATCATCATGAAGGATGACGATACCATTACCATTCTAGCTGACGTCTACCCAGGCATTTTGCAAGACGCCCCTGTAGTAGTTGTATTCGACTCCAAGAAAGCGACCGGACCCGACCGGACTTTTACAAAGCGAATTCAAATTATCTATCCCTCTGGCGGTCAGTGATGAATCTATACGGTGTTTCTGTCCTTTTCTCATACATGTTATCTGCTAGCGTGGACTAGTCCTGATCCCAAGTGGCATTCAATGAAAGATAAGGAGATTCTCCAGACAGATGGAATTTTAAGATCGGAGCTTTATTCTTCCTCCATAATATTAAGTGCTTTTTGCTTTTGGGTTCAACTACCAACAATTTTACGCTGACATGACCGTCTGCACTCCGTAGGATATAATTGCTACATGGCAACACTCTGAAGGGAAGAAAGCGCGTGAGCGATCTTTGACATTTTTCTTATTGAAACTAGATAGGATCTCCTGATACACTTTTATTTCGCAGTTGTTGTTGAATGTGAGCTCCTTTCCACTCGTCAAGTCAGCATTTAATTCAGTTTTCTTAAAGTCTTTTACCTTGTAGCCTTCTCCAAGTTCTGTTGATTCTGAAATGGCCTCCATGAATTGATTCTGACCTTTGAATATTGGATACCTCACAGATGATTGCCATGTATCCTACCACTATAAATGGGTTGTCTTGCAGAAGATCTCATTTTCCGCCACCTTAAGCTTTTAACCCCAATGAACCCTTCCCGTTGCGCAAATATTGGGAAGTGCTCGGCATTCAGGCCTCAGGAATTTACCTTCCACTAATAAGTCAGTAAACATTGATTTGAACTGAGAGAAAGATTAAAAACCGCTTTACATCTTCTACAAAGTAGGGAGCGCAATTGACGTTATCCTTTCACGACTAACCAACCTGAGTTATAACGCGGCCGCATGACACCCTTTTGTACGACCCTCTAAATTTTTGAAAATGACGTGTGAAAAACAAAATAAACCTTAAATCCCCGGCTTTCGTCACCGTGTGTATATGTTTGGCTCCTCTCCATTTCCAGTTTGTGCTGGGCCTGGTGAAGCGCTCATCTTATCATTTCCCCATCCATCTTATCGTCCCTGGACAGGTCGCACATGTCAGCCATACAGAGTTTGAAATAGTCTTGGTCTTCGCCCGCCATTCAGATCCCAGACGAGACGCCCTTGGCGTCTGTCAGTGTTTCGCTCACCAATGAGTGGGACCTCTCGAGCATCGACCAAGTAGACAAGACAATGGACATCTTTGTTAAGAACATCACCAGTGATGCATGATGGCGCTCACGCGCCATGCGGTAACCAAATCACGCAGTCCATGTTCACTGACAACCACAACTTTTCTTACCTCCCAACTCACCGTTCCGACCCACCCATTGACCTCAAATCCTAGTCTGTCTTTTCTCATTCTTTGCTTCGCTCAGCTCGATGCTTGTGTTCTCTGTTCTTTCCCTCTTAGTGCTTGTAAACGCACAGGGGATCAGCGATTTACCTTCATGTTCCCTAAGCTGCGTAACGCAGACTGCTCCTGGCGCTGGATGCCTTCTGTACGTCCTCACTCTTTTTTTTGCTGTGACTCGTTTGACTCAATTTGAAATCGAACTTGAAGGACGGACACGACATGCCTGTGCTCAAAACCCACCTTCGTCTCTACAACAGTGACGTGCGCACAAGGGTCGTGCACACTCCCAGATTTGAGTACTACCGTCGGAATGTTGAGTGAGATCTGTGCAGCTGGTACAGAAGCCAACTTCCTTGTCTCGTTCTGCACAGACTAACGGACTTCCGCAGCACCCGCACCCGCCACCTCGTTGTCATCGTCATCATCAGCCATACTCCCCGCCTCCTCTTCCACCTCCGTGGTGGAAATTATCACTGCTACCACCTCAACTTCGGCCTCAGTCCTCGCACCAGCGGTTATGACCAGTCCTCCGACAACAACCAGCAGCGTTGGCACCAGTAGCTCGACGACCGACGATAGCACCACGGTCGTCATCGCTACCATATTCGAGCCGCCTACTTCTCATGCGGGAGGGTTAAGGATCGGAGGGGGGTTGACACTCGGCATGGTTGGGTTGGTACTCGGTATGGGGACATGGTGCTGAGGGGGGCGTTTAACACCGAATTCGTTATTTCACTGCGGTCGCGCGGAACCCCATTTTCATTGCGCAGGTTCCACCCCCGTTCTGCTTCGGATCACCATTCTAAATCCGAATAAGTGGTCACGTGATATGAACAATTGACGTGTACGCAGGATCTTATTCCCACACACCCCCGCCAAACACACACATTTTTCGGCAACGCATACAGCACTACAGCCACTTCAAAGACTCTCAGCGGCAGCTGCCAAACAAGGGATTATAAACGCGTCAGTAAGATTTCCGCTGGCGACCAACTTCGGTGGAAGAAAGGCACAGCATTACTTACATAGGTAAATGATCTAGAGGGTGAAATGCTGTCCTTCATAGCCCTGAAGATACAACGCTCAAACAATCAATGGCAACAAAAACTCACCCGCAACCACCGTTCATGCTAATGACGTCGTGTTGCGCTCCAATCCATGACGAGGGCGTTTGCCCAACAGGTATCCACAACTTCGAGGGTGCGCAACATTTCCAAATCAATGACAGTTCGTTCCAGTCGGTCGGGGGAAACATCGTCACCTATAACACTTTCATCGAAAAGGAAGAGCATGGTCAGTCCAATGTGGAAAGGGAAAGGAGATATTGATTTTTTGCGTAGTGATGCAAACGTTGTACAAGTATTCTGAGACCAATGCCGCATGGGACGGCAGGGACCACGACCGAACAACATGTCACCCGAACACTCGTGTAAACGTGCTGGACGATCTGTGTCAATGGGCGGAATGCCCGAACAGCTCTCGGGTTCTTTGGCTTCGTGGCTTTGTTGGCGTTGGAAAGACGACCGTCGCCAGGACTTTGGCGGCAAAATACGCTGCCCAAGGTCGGTTGGCAGCTACCTTCTTCTTTTCCTCTCGGAACCCCCAGAGAGCGCACCGCATCATCCCGACGCTCGTTTATCAATTGGCAATTTCTATCCCTCAGTTAAGGCGTCGTATATATCAAGTGTACAACGAAGACCCCTCTATCATGGAGAAGGGGTTTGACGCTCAAATTCGTGCGCTTATCGCAGAACCGTTGGGTTCACTTCCCATGTCAATCCATTTTCCAAACATTGTCATCATCGATGGCTTAGACGAGTCCAGAGGCTTACCGATAGTTGACGAAATTCTTCACGGTATCGGTTCGATGGTTAATACTGCTACCTTCGACGCACCATCTCTCCGTTTCCTCATCACCAGTCGTGAAAGCCCCTACATACGAGATGTTCTCTCTTCCCCTGGATTCCAACGAGTCATGGAGGAAAAACAGCTGGGGAACTCGAAATTTGAGGATGACCAAGATATCGAAACTTATTTCGAAAGCGGATTCGATGCTATTCGCAGAAAGCATCAACATACCTTGCGAGACGTCGCACAGCCTTGGCCTGGAGAAGACGCCATCGACCAGTTGGTCTCAAAAGCAAGCGGGCAATTTATCTACGCTTCCACTGTGCTCAGGTTTATTGATGACCGGAACGGCCGCCCTCAAGAACTCCTTGACGCTGTTCTTGGAATTCGCACTCTCCCCTCTAATCATCCGCAAGCTTTCTCCCAGCTCGACGAGCTTTACCACCACATTCTACAGAATACACCATCCCACGTGCACGACCTTTTGGTGAATGTATTGGGTGGTCTTGTAGCCATCTCATGCCCTCTTCCTGTCTCGGATTTTGAATTTATGCTTTTCTTGAAACCAGGAGACGCAAGCAGAGCATTAAATAACCTACATTCTTTGGTTTCAATTTCAGAAGACAATCCGTCGCAGTCAGATGGAAGGCCAAATTCCCCAGTGTTAGAAATTCTTCACAAGTCTTTCATTGACTTTTTGACCGATAAGGATCGCGCTGGTATATTCTTTGTGGATCCGTCGTGTCAGCTCGCAAGCGTGATTTTGAAAGTGTGGCAAAGAACTTACAGTCCATTTTATTATTACGCTGGAAACGATAGGTGCGTGTTTTCGCTTTTGTGAGACCTACTCAATTGCTCACTTGCACATTAGTTTGAACTTTAACCTATTTTTAATGAGCGTTCAGATGGAAAATATGCACAAACTCTCTTTCACAAAGCTCATCCAGATTTGTATCTGTGACGTCTTCACGTTGAATTATATCTGGAGGAGCGTTCGATTCGGGTGGCACACTTCGGCCTTTCTATCGACTGGGACCCTCACACTCCCTTACTTGCATCACTTTCCCGTTTTTAAAAGCGATGCCTTTATGGCGTTTGTCATATTCTTTTGGCCGACTCAACACCCTTTGGATGTGACGCGAACGCCTTCGTTGCCCGGCCCTTCAAGGGTATACACCACAACTCTTCTGGCATTTGTCGTCGCGCTGATATTATCCGACTATTGGAAACCACTTCAATTACACCGAAGAGTTGTGATGTATTTACTGACGTACTTGTTGTGGATAGGTTTTCCCTTCTTAATCCTGAGTTGGCTTCCGTTGTCACCATACCAAGTTGACGTAGTCACCTCTATATGGTTTTTTCACTTTCTGTGCAATATGTCTTGCAAATGTTGGCACCTTTTTTTGTACTCAGACTCGTTCCGAGTCTGCACATATCGTTATATTTAACTTATGCCATGTTGTGGGTATACTGTGAGATTGGTAAGGTCACGACCGGGAAAGCTCCATAGGAACTTAAGTTACTAGTCGCCCGCGGACAATTCCACCTCAACCTCATGCGGTGATCCTCCTCAAATCCACATCTTCAAGCCGAGCCCGATCGCCACAAATACTGCTGGCCCTATTCCTCCCCATAGATTACCACACGTTCTAATTCCGAGTGACGAGGGCGGGTCAAAGACGGTCGCGATGACAACCGTTGTACTTGGCTCAGAGTCGGGGCTCCCGGTTGTCGAAGCCCTAGGCGGGGGCGTAAGCGTAGACGATGAGGACGGTGTGGGAGTTAACGTCGACTTTGACTCCGGTGTCGTGCTTGATGATGAGGTGGATGACGACGACGACGATGAAGAAGAAATAGAAACTTCAAGAGGAAATGCTTAGCTGGGAAAACGTCAGACATTGGTAAACGCCACATACCTGCAGCACACATCTCTGTCAAGACCCCATTGGTTTTACTTAAATCTGGGCGTTTGCAGCGTGTTTGGGCGCAAGTGACAGTGTCAGTGATAAACGTGGGTTTGGAGCAAAGACAGCCTGTATCAGTTCTATAGAGACGCGGGGAAAAGAAGGTGTGATAAGACGAGGTCATAATCAGGAGCGGGAACGGACGCACAACAAACATCGAAGGTCCACAGCTTCCCGAGTTACGCAACTGAGGGAACAAGGTGGGATGTCTGTAATCCCCTTCGCCGAGATTCCAGGCAAAAAAACGTGGAGGAAGGCGAAGAGCTGGATAAGGACCACAAAATCTCTGCTCTTGGAAAACATTGGGCGAACGTAACGATCGCCGGATTGAAGATTATGTAGGAGAAATAAAGATATTGACAGGAAAAGAGTGGGTCGTAGGAAGGGCTAGCCCTCAAGCTTCAAGATCAACAAGTGGACGACGACGGCGGATAGAGCAGCCTGGTATATGGGTAAGTGCGACAGGGTTGGGGCCCAAGGTGTGCCTAATTCCAACGGAGTTCAGGTTTTTGCCGTTTCCCATGGCGACCACGACGGCGACGCCAAGACAATGACAAGCGCCCTAGATAGAGCTACAAGGCTGAAGCGGACAACGCGATAACCTGAAAAGCAGAGAACACCCAGAAAGAGGGAGACCTGTGGCCGTTATGAAAGGAAGGGATTACAATACATAAGCCTGAAAAAAAACTGAGAAAAGATGGCCAGTACAGTCATCCACCCACCAATGATACGCCACCATCATTTGATACACTTTTGACCAGCTA
>KN838713.1:43161-86191 GCA_000827195.1 Laccaria amethystina LaAM-08-1
TGAATGTTGTACTTCAAATTATTGGATGCAATTTCTTAGTTTCGGTGTATCATTAGCAGGTGGATGACTGTATGTAAACTTCCCATGTTTATCTTATCTTATCTACAGCGAACATTCCACCCCTCATCAGTAGAACGACAATCAGTAAATGCTATGCTCTTTATGACGGGGTCATTAGTTGAGTACTGTATATGTGCAGGATAAAAAAAGCGTTTACTTGTAGAGGTGCGGTTCTGTGTCGGGAACTCACCAGAATTGCGACAGACATGAAGCAACTTCCCCACAGGTGTGGCGGGACATCGCTGAAAAACATTTCTTTCGATTATGGGGGTTCGATTCCCCTCCTGTACCTCCTCACAAAAGGTGACAGAAGACGTTGCGCTACGTGGTTATAACATTTGGTATAGATGTGGTTGAATCGGGGTATCGGTGAACGAAGAGAATGGTTCCAGCCAAATAAAAGAAAGCGTCACAAAGAGGGCGGCGAAGGGATGAGGCGGATCTCTAAGGCAATCATGATTGGGAGTTGGAAGGAGAAGATACAAGGCCAAGTAAGACTCAAAAGCGCGATGCTTTCTTTCTGTAGGCGTATAGTTTTTTAAAAAAGATGGAAGAGGGCCTCTAAGAAACAAATTATGTTTTCTCCACCCTCCTTTTGAAGAAATTTCCGGCTGCGGTGCTCAAGGGGGCCCAAGGACCTTAAAAATTACACGGGGTCGGTAAATTTTTTTAAGCACTTGTAGGTGACCCCCCCCCCTCCCCACCTTCCTAAAATGGATATGTCGCACCGAAAAGGGTAAAAGTTCCAAGAAAAACATGTTACATGTTGTTCACATACACGAGGAAATGAAGAAAAATTTTACTTGCGCCGCTTCTTTGAGCGCGCATCACTCTCGAAACGCCAATTTTTCGGAGCACACATGAAGTTGAAGCATCCCAAAGGAAACCATTT
Organism: Laccaria amethystina LaAM-08-1; assembly: GCA_000827195.1. Taxonomy (NCBI): domain Eukaryota; kingdom Fungi; phylum Basidiomycota; class Agaricomycetes; order Agaricales; family Hydnangiaceae; genus Laccaria; species Laccaria amethystina. The sequence goes on from KN838713.1 coordinate 44,114, forward strand.
AAGAGAACATGAATATTAGTATGAGAAAATGCAGAACTTAACGGAACTAGTTAGAAGTTACCCATGATTTTCGCAGCCTTCTGAATCATATCCACATCGTAACGCAGTGTTTGAACCAATAACCTGCTCCTAAACCTCAACTCGAGACCCACAGACACAGACAAAGAGTTCTGTAGACTGTCATGTCGCGAGTTCAGCAAATGCGTCTTCGACGAGATGGAATGGCATCCACTATGAAATGTATTTCATTTATCGTAACCAATTCGGTCGCTTCCGGATCTGAAATTAAAAGATAAATTACGTCCGAGTCCACACAATGACGAATAGATTCCATTTTTTTTGCCTGGTACAGTGCGCTAAGGTCTTCGAGTGAAGCTGAACGTCTGTCTCGATGGCCCATACGTCCGCCCGTTGCCATAGGGCTTCAAAAATAGAAATTTAATCTAACTTTAGTAAATTTTTTTAAGCCCTCGGAAGCCTCCCCCCCCCAGACCCCCGGTCCGGCATTCAAATCCCGGGGCCCCCTTGGCGGTGCTGGTGGGCTGTGAACCTTTTCAGGCTTTAAAACGAATCTAAGATATTTAAATACACAACATGTTACTAAAATTAAACATTCGAGCAGGCTATAGGTAAGACTCACTGGCAAACCAAGTTTGTCTAAATCATTAAATACACGGACTCGGCCAGTGGCCAAAGCACCTGCAATGTGTGTGATTTGTCGAATTGACCAATAAACTCAGATAGGAAGCAGGATGGGCCACAGAAATGTGTTTGAATAGTTTCAAAATGACAGTAGTCTTTCAGTTTACTCGAGGTGACTTCAAGATGCACCAAATTGCACGAAATATGACTTCTAAACCAATTTTTTTTGGATCCCCTACCTCGGGTCATGGCATGAATTCCCTGTACCCCTTGAGGCAACTATTTTAAATTGTGGCATTCTACCCACCTTAAAAAGTATTCGCTGGGTTATGTTATGAGTCGAGGAAGTCGCATAATGGTAACAGCCCTCACAATTTTATATATATCCCGCGAAAGCAATCTCATCTTTCCAATATCTGTCTTCCAGTACTATCCTGTCTGTAAACAATTCGCCCAAAAGTTTTTTTTTAAGTCGACATCACATCACACTTCCCAGAATCCCCACATTTCTCCTAATAGCACGCCCTGCACTGCTGGCTAATTTTTTTCTCCTCTGGTAATTTAAATTTAAGATTGAAGTTTTGAGAGTACCAATGTCAACTAGCACGGCTTATATCCTGAAAGAACGTCACGTCCATACAGTACCATACTACGCAGCTATTATTGCATTCTCCTTTTACACGCCCCTATCCGTCCATCACCCGATTGGGCTATAAAATTACACATGACATCGCTGAGCGCTGATCACGCGGGCTAAGTACCCTTTTTGGACTTGTTCCACGATCAAATTAACACACCTGCTGTGATTCTGTGAACATAGCAGGATAAAAATTGGTGGGAAAGTTCTCTCCTTCTCATTCAGCGTTTGTCGCGACATGAGGGGCGCCCATATTCCTTGACACTGTACCAGCGTCTCTATGAAGCACAAACCTCTCGTCAAGTATCGGGCCATCTCAGCCGCGAGCTGTGGCCTGCTCTTCGTTGCCTGTTTGCTTTTCCTCCTCGTTGGGCTGTCCTTACCTATCATAAAGACAATATTTATTTTGGAACTCAAATCCACGTCAAAGCCGCAACCTGTTACAAGCGTGGCGACAGAGCTGAGATTTGGTGTTTGGGGAGTCTGCGCGACGGGGTGAGTGCCTACACGATCCCGCAATTTGTGTCTAACGCCCTACAGAGCGCTGAACCCGCCCACTCCTCTCGAGAATAAGGGCGAATGCATTGGACCGCATCTTGGGTATGAAGTCCCAGCGAGCTTTGCAGCGGACGTTGGTGTCTCGCAAAGCGTGGTGACGATCGTCCAGAAAGCACTTCTGGTCATCCTCGTCCTCCACCCTATCGCTTCGGGCCTCTCTCTCGTTGCCCTCATCTCCTCGCTATACCTAGAATCACACGCCTTCTCGATCTTCACTCTCTTCCTCACCATCGTTTTAGCGCTTTTGGCCACCGTTGTGTTGATGATTGATATTGCCATCGTGGTAATTGCGAAGAACGCGATGGCAAGCCTTTCTCAGTTCCATTTCAATGTCAAATTTGGAAATGCGGTCTGGATGGCACTCGTTGCCGTCATCTTTATTTGGACCGCTGTTATCCTGTTGTCTGCGAGAGCCTGCTATTGCTGTGGTGTACGTCGGTAAGTCGCAATCGTTATGCAGGTGCTGTCGCACGCACTGATCCCCGATCCAGTCATCATCATCATCACCACCATCATGACGAGAAGCATGTCGAAATGCATGCCGACGACTCAGGCGACGCCGAGAACGTAAATGACGCCGAGAACGCGGACGACGACTAACAGCTAATGTGGAACACATAGGACGTCACCATACCTTTCTGTTTTATGAATGTAATGACTTTAATGCTATCTTCGAGTTTTAGGTTTAAGGTGTGGTGGATATCCTGCATGCTGGGATGCAAAAGACGTACACAGTGTCAACGTCAAACGTTTGAGGGTTGTTTGAGGGTTATCAGCAGCCAAAGTTCTCGGGATTGTCAGGAAAGCCATCAACGAAGCGGAGTCCTCTGAGGATAGATACGTTACAGGTCTCAAACAGGGAACCCGGGCGGGGCACGAATCCCACCGATCGTCTGACGCATGGATCGATATCCTATTATAAAGGAAGTCTTAGACGAAGTTCTGTTGAGAGAGTATTTTTATAACGAGTCGGCGCCCATTGGCAATCGGAAAATAGGTGGTTGGCTAACCCATTGTTATTCTTGTGAAGAACCTCTATCAAAGGTGGGCCGTTCACCTCGGGAGTGCCACTATAGTCTTACAATTTCAATATAATCCGAACGGCTTCCAAATCTCGTCCTGGATCTTCATACAAGGGGTTGGCAGAACGTCGAAATTTCGTATACTATGCACAGTCAGAAAATAAAAATCGGCGCAGTTGAGTAATGTCAATAGCGAACTAGTCAGTCTCCTGATTTCGAGAATCTTTCATCGAGAAAACCTGCGACTTAGGCGGCGGAGCAGTGCTTTCCCCTCGTGAGGAAATATCAAATTACTACCATTGGAAACTGGGTTCGAGTCTAAGGAAATAACATAAGTTATAAAAGACGTAACAGTACCAAACTCAGCAATGAACAGAGCTTGTACCAGGAAGCGGCGAAAAATTCTACTAAAAAAGCAATAGCAGCAACTCGTTTCGATCAAGTGACCTCGGGGTTATGGGCCCCGCGCGCTTCCAACTGCGCCATGCTGCTGGTGGAAGTATTGAAACACTCAATCTATTTGAGCTGTTTACAAACCGTACAACGTCATTTGTGATTACAGTCATCCACCCACCAATGATACACCACCATCATTTGATACACTTTTGACTAGCTAATATCTCACTCAATAGTACATCGATTTTTGTGAAATAAATTCTAACATGCATTATAAGTTCGCATCTACCATCGTACAAAATTTGAGCACCCTTGAAGCAGTATTGGTGCTGCTGTGAAATTTTCAAAATGAACTGTTTTCGGAAATTGCTGCCATACAGTCACACCCCCCAATGATACACCCATAATTTGGGTTTTTCTTCATGCCATGTGGTTCAAACATTCTGAAATTTGGTAGGGTTGTAGAATGTAATTTATCTCAAATATTCATGTAGTTTTTATGGCTGAATGTTGTACTTCAAATTATTGGATGCAATTTCTTAGTTTCGGTGTATCATTAGCAGGTGGATGACTGTACAGATGATCAAAAAAGATGCCCATATCGAGGGTCGAACTCGAGACCCTTGCATGCAATGGGTGGATATCCTCATAAGTACAATGCTCTACCACTGAGCTATACGGGCTTGATGACTGCACCTTTATTATTGCATAATATAAGTATTGTTCCTGGGAACATCATGTGAGACCGCAAGTCAGTGTTCACGATTTCTCCCCACGCTGAGCGATGAAGTTTTTACGAACCTATGGAAAGTCCGCTTGCGTCTGGGTTAATGATGACAAGGAGCACCGTTCGCGGGGGTGGCTAGCGTCGGGCGTACAACTGGTTTTCACCCCCAACTTCATTACCGCAGCCCAATTTAACGCCGAGAGCATCTTTAAGACTCTCACAAAGTCAATAGGAGTAAATTGATATTTATCCAAAGCACAACTCCGTGATCCCTCCTCACCACCATCACCCCTCCTCATCACCGTCCTCATCACTATCCCACGCATTAAACCCTAAATCTCTCACCCCCGAAACCGCAACCAACAACGGATGATTAACATCAAACGCAGCCAACATCTTCCCCATATCCTCCAACGCGAAATCCTCGATCTCCTCAAGTAGCGCCATGTCTTCCTTCTCCTCTAAATCCGCCGCAGCCCTATTTGCCCTCGTCTTGCGCCGCTCAGCGAGGGTTTGCAGCTGCCGCTTGGTAGCGTCCATAACACCATTGGTATACTCGTGTGCGAGTGCCGAGGGCCCGCCAATGACCTGCATGGAGTCGGTGAAGCATTTGTAAAGCGAGGCGAGGAAGGAGGCGTCGTGTTCGGTCGAGATGCAGGTTATTAGTTGGTGGAATGTCGCAGAGACCATTTGGTTAGTGAGGGTTCCGCTGTTTTTTCCACAAACCAAGAGCATCGGGATGACGCTTTATCCAAAGAAGTCAACCTCAGCACAAGGGGGAGAAGAAGAAGAGAGAGGGGGGGGGAAACTCACAGCGCACACGCTTCCCTGACCCCATCATGAAAATAAAACCTCAACGAAGGCAATGTAATCTCAAAGCTCTGCGCCAGATACGGGGCAAACCTCGCCCCAAGCGTCGAGCAATAAATTACAAGCGTCTCAAACGCCTGACACTTCTCCTCGATCGCAGAAGTTCTAATCCCCAACGTCTGTCCGTCCATCTCGATCGTTTCCCAACCTTCGCGCTCTTCTTGCTGTTTCTCCTTGTCTTCGTCTGAATACGAAGGGAATAAAAGTTAGAATCAACGCTGAACCAGGGGAGCAAGAAGAGAGGGGTGGGTACCGTATACTGATATGTCGGCTTTGGCGCTCGCGGTTGTTAGGAGGGAGGGCATGACGACTGGCAGGTAAGGCTCAAATTCGGGGCCCATGGCTTGGCATATTTTGGCCCATGTTGAGATGAGGTAGTGCGCTAGTTGGGTGTCGGCTGGGTCGATTGGACTTTCTGTAGGGAAAGAACTTCCTAAAAAAAACAAGGGGAGGAACAGAGGGAATCGTACTTTGGATCCTCATCAAAAGCTCAACGAGCGTATTCGAATCAGGCCTGAACACGTCCTTCCCAACCGCAATGGCTATAATCCATCAGCATCCCTCATTAACCAGCCAAAAACGCCGTACCAATCAACCCAGCGCACTCCATCGCCTTAACCCTCAACTTCCTATACTCAATCCCATCCGCATTCCGGAGAACATTCAACAACAGCGGCATAATATTCGGATAATGCTACACCCCCCTCTATCAACACCGCCCAAATACGACCCAGAAAACCAAACACGCACCTTTGCAAAGGTAACCTCGCTGGCGTCAGCCACCATCGCCAATGTCGTAATCACCTGTTCCTGCACATAAGTGCGCACGGTGCCTTCAGCGCCTTCGGGCCCTTTGAGAAGTTTTAAGAGCCGCTCGACAATGGGATCGAGGTAGGGGAGGAGGGTGTCCCGTTCCACGCCTTCGCAGAAGTTGATAAGGGCGGCGGAGGCGTGTGAGTGAACTCTGTGTTTTTGAATTTGAGTTTGAGATTTAGAATTAGAATTGGACTGGGGTGGGAACAAGGAAGGAAGGGGGAGAAAGGAAAGATGAAGGGAGAAAGGGAAAGAAAGAGACGAACCGAGGCTCTGGATCTTCAAGCGCAGGAATTAACACTGCGAATAACTGTTGATGATATTTCTCTTGAATGACTTCCTATAGTTCAAAGAGAAGCGAATTAGACAAATTCACCACTCCACACACTCAGGGTCCCGAACACAACGGAACCCGTAAACAGGAACCACATGGGTCTTGTAACTTGGGGAGCCGAAGTGAGATGTCTCCTCAGGAGGATAAAAAGAACGAACTGGTGCCGAAAAGAAGGAGTGGGCGCTGATAGAAGAATAGTATAGTTACCTCTAGATCAGTACAGAGTTGGCCGCTGACAACCAAACAAAGAGTGTTAGCTGAATCGTTCGTTGGTGGACATAAAGAGAGGGGAGACTTACACACACTGACATGCAGCGTATCGGACGCGCGGATGGGAGTCTGCGAACATGGGTGTGACGAGTCTGAAGGGATAGTTAGAATGATGAATTGGCAAATGAGGGATGAAAAACGCACTCGACGATTTTTCCAAGTTCGTTTTGCATGACCTACATGGGCCGTCTCAACGGAAAAGTGTACGAAAAGTGAGAAGGGAAATTTGACCTTTCCGGTTCCTTCTCCAATGGCTGCGATAGCCATCAGCCCTGCGTGGCGTACCCGCCAGTCGAAGCTCGCAAGCATGGATGGGATGTACTAGACTCGAAGTTAACGTTGAAATGGAGAAACCTGGAGGCATTTACCTGGAAGGCAGGTGGTAGAACCGCCTTACCACCAGAAGCGCACGCAAGTCGATCAAGAGATTGTTCGTACAGCGCCGGGGGAGCTTCGGTTTCCGAGGAGCTTGACGAATTCGAGGGCTACAAACCAGTATGCAGAGAAGCGGAACAACGGGAAGGAGGGAGACGTACATCTTCGGCTAACCATCCATCCAAACCCCCCGCATCATCTTCGTCAAGCTCACCCATACCTTCAAGACACGCGCGTACGATAATATCGACCCACCCGGCAACCTTCTTCACCATCGTCGGTTTAGCTTCCGACAAGCTGATCATAAACTCCAACGCAGATAGACGGAGCGTAGTCCGCTCGTCGTCCTCTTGTTGATCCTCCGACGGTGGAGGAGGACTTTCCCCAGGGGGCGGGAACACGAACGCTCCTTGACGTGATCCGTTCCCGTTAGGGAATGGTCGGCCGACGGTGGGTGTAGGACCACAATCGACGGCGGGAAGTATTAGTGCGGGTAGGAAGGATAGTAGTGCGGGTAAGTGGGGCGCGAAGAGCTGTGGGTGAGTTGAGCAGAGGGGTGTTAGTGTTGAGAGGAAGGTGGATAGGTGGTGGTAGTTTGCAGAGGAGGATGAGAGGGATTGGGCTAGTGATGGGAGGGTGTCGAGCATTGGATACATTAGGGAGAGGGAGAGGGAGAGCTGGCCTGTGTCGGTTGAAGAGAGGTAGGATACGGATGCGAGGAGGGCTGCGTGTCGTACCTATACAACGTTAATGATGGTGACGAGAAGTAGAAGACAAAAGAAGGACACTCACCTCGATGCTATACCCATCCTGAAGTCCTCTCTGGAATACACCAAGCACCGCGTCCGTCTGCAGGTCCATAACCAGATTCGGACAACCTGCAAAGACCCGATAGGCACTCTCCCTCAGCCCAGCTGCCTCCGTTGCCTGTGTCATGCTGAACGTCTGTGCTTGAAGTGCATGCCAAGGGCGTCCGCGGGCCATTCCTTGGTTAGCAAGGTCGCAGATAGTGTCGACACTGTTCTTCCTGACGAGAGTGGACGGTTCATGGGAGAGGGAGTGGAGGAGGAGTCGTTCTAACGTGGTTAGGGTTTGCGAGGAGAGGTGGTCGTACAGCGTCAGTCTGGCGGCTGGGGGATGGGGAGAGGGCTGGGATGGTGGGGCTGTACGGAAGAGTAATCGTCGGAGAAGGACGAGTGAAAAGGAGCGCATCTATGGAAAAGGGTTAGCCTGGTTCAGGGGAGGAATGAGATCGACTGACAACTTCCTGGTCTGCAGCTATAGCAAACTGAGCCAGAGCAAGCAGGTAAAGCTCTGGAGAATGTGCAAGACGATCGTTGACAGCTTTCTCGGCGCTGCATAAGACGTTTTGAGTGAGGTGAGGACAGGGAGAGTCTATGTATTATTTATACCTGGATCGTATGTCATTGTCACCCAGCACGAGATTGGATAGAATCTGAGTGAGTTCAGAAGTTATCTCGGCTGGAACGACGGCTTCCATTGCGAAACTGCTTTGACAAATGAGAACAGTGAGGATGAAGAAAAAGAGTTGATGCCAATGGGCGTCATTTAAATTTACCCACGTGGCCTTATCACCCTTCATCGACAACTCGGTTGTTCCCGCTCACCCGACGGCACCCTTACAAGCAACAAGACGGTTCCAGGTGAGCATTGGGTACATGTCATAGGAAGCGCTCTAACTTGTGCCAAAGTCACACCATTAGAACGCGATTTGGATGACATGGGAAGAAGATCGGGCTTTGGCCGAGGATTGCATTTGGTTGACTAGTCACCAGATGCTACAATGCAAGGGGGAAAGGTTAGCGGCCTCTTTTCACAATGGTTTGACGTTGAATATAAGTTGACTCGGCGACACAACGAGCACAAACCGAGTTACGTCACGGACCTGCGAAAACTAGCAAAGGTTTGGGCGGGGCTGCAGCTGATTGATGCAGAGCTTGTTACAATTGTTACAATAGGAAATCCGTCTACATCTGGAGTGGGGATTTGCAAGCAGGTAAATCTGAGTCATCGAGTCTACTCAATTTCCAGAGTTACATTTTAATTAGGCCTGAAGACGAAACCGAAGCTCTTCCTAGTATTTCCTGGACACATACTCGAGAGCGGACGTCTAATTAACATTCCGCGGCGCGCGCAGATAAGTTTAAGTAGTCCATGGTGTGTATGTACTTACTATCAACAAGAAATATCAAACGACCTGTTATCCAGCTGAAGGCAGCGCATGAGAATATCGGCGATTATCACCCGACAGAAGATCAGGGACGTCAATTGTCCATAACTGCATCACGAACCACTACCATCCACGTATCTGCCCTCCGCTCATTCTCCACCCCGAGTGATGATGGTAGCTTAGTTTCACTCCAAGCAGTCACTTCTTATCAGGGCTGTCAGCAATGACACCTCTACATATTTCATGACCTCCATCACCATGCTACTTTCAGTGCCGTATTCACTCCCGCCACCCTCCTCCTTTTGAAACATGGGTCTTCCCGCCCAATCCGTTCTAGCCTGGAAAAGTACGCTCATACCCCAGCTTCACCTGTTCGCCTGACCTCAAAGATAAGACAGTCACCCTCACCATCTTTCAGGCAATCGCAATTTCATCGACGCTCTACCGCCTCTTGAGAAGGTATCGGATTCAGAGGCTGTGGTGGGATGATTATGTCGTCGTTATTCCGCTGGTTATGGATATTGTATATACTGTAACGTTTTGTTTGGAATTTCGGGATTCTGGTGAGTCGTCGTCTGTCACGGTGTGCCTTATGAATGATGAATGACGAATCGATACGACGGTGCGCAGATCCATCGCTGGAAAAGGTTCTGGAATCATATTGGTTGCAGTTATTTTTCTTCTTGACGATAGTATGGTACGCATCAAATCACTTCTGAGCAGCCGTTCACTAACTGTTGTCTCCAGGTCAACCCGGATAGTGCTAGCCTTATCCCTCGGAAGAATATTCCCTCCCACCCATCGCGCCAGGAAAAATTCCATCGTTTTGGCGGGGATATTCCTACTTGCCTACGTTCTCGCCGTCGTTAGTCCGCTCTTCACTTGTGGCGGAGGGGAGAAGAGTTGGAGTAATCCATGCATGACGTCGAATGGGATTATTCTTAGAGGAGCGTTCATGTCCGGAGGTGCGCTTAGGCACTCCCAACAGCTCGAGATTTTCGTTGATCTCTAATTTTTCTTGTTAGCTGATTTAACGGCCGATACCATTCTTGTTCTCTTCCCGCTCGCTGTTCTATGGAAGATCAGATTGCCAAGGAGGGAGAGAGTCCTGGTACTCGCAGTGTTCTCATCTAGCATCTTGACTCTGCTCTCAGCCCTAACTTTAACCATCATGGCGTTCAGCGGGATCGACCTCGGACCGCAAACGAACCTCTTCATGACAGGGTTAGGACATGTTGAGGTACGATACATCTCAATTCGGAATCGCCTGGTATTCTCTAAGTCAATTGTGTATTACTAGGCAGTGACGTCTTTGCTTGTATGCAACGTCGCGGTGGTGGCTACCAGCTTGTACCGGAATACTCGGAATAGGGACAATGAAGAATCGTTGGATGTCGTTGAGTCAACGGAGAAGACTAGCCGTCCGACGGAGTTTGATCAAGTTACTCCGGTGTCGTTTACGGAGGTGTTGGAGGGAACTTTTGAGAATCGGTCATCGAGTTTACGACTTGATGACCGGTCTGAGGATAAAAGCCGGGATTTTGAAGGGGTGAGGGTTTTGTGAATGATTTAAGATTCGCGGAGAGTAATGATACATTGATTGAAAATCAGAAGAGACAAGGGCGCGGGTGTTGTGTGCACGATTCGTATTAGAGTATGCAGATAGTGGCGCTGAGGCTGAGGCGAATGAAATGGGTTTTAGTTTGAAGAAAAGTAGTACGGGAGCAACCAGTTTTGCCCGATGTACCTTGAACGATTACCTTGGTGCAATAAATGTGAAAATTTATTGGAACAAATAAGCGACTACCAAAGAAAATTGAAATATCGGGGACTCCCTAGATTGAAGAATAAATGATGAACGATTGTTGTAAAAAATAAAGTAACCACACTTTAAAGTTAAACCAACTCGAATCGCCAATTTAAAGCGGACTACCTAAATCCAACCAAAATTGAGAAAGAAATGACCAATGAACGATTGTTGTGAAAAATAAATAAGCCAACGAGATTTTGAACCACCTCGCATCGCCAATTTTGAGTCGAAAACGCTCTTATTCATCTGCCTTTGAAAACTGACAAATTAAAACCACTGTCTACGTGCGCACAGAAAACTCACCTCATTTGGCTGAAGGGGGATCGCAGACGTAGCATCCATTTCTCAGTACCAATTTCTCTGGCGATACACATATAACGATGAAGGGGGTGCATGTCGGAGCAGCGTGAACGGTAAGGAGGGTGGCGAGCAACAACGCGACGGAGAATGCGCACTTCATCGTGTTAGCTGTCGGAGCGATGAGAGAAGTATAACTTGAAGCGACGATACAAGGGAGTAGGTATGCCTACCAAATGAGAGCGCTGCGAAGGATTGAGAGGATGGGTGGATTGAGGACTGAGCAAAATGCGCTGGCTAACTTTTATACCTTGAACACTGGCGGAACACCTAATTATGGTAGTAAATCGTACACCGAAGTAATAAACCCTTCATTGTCTCCCATGAGGCTAGAGGGTCAGCTTCGGCCGTCGTGGCATCGCCACGTAGCCGCAATGTTACAAGAACCAGAAAAAATTGCCTCATTGAGGTAGTGAGAGAGGCTAGATGTCGATGAGTTCTGGCCCAGGCGATCGTAATGTATTTTCCAAAAAATCACTGAGTTCGAAAGTACGGCAAAAAACCGCCGCATTATGCGGCGACACAACTCCTGTCCAACCTGTCACAGGATCTCTCATGACCAAGGCCACATGCATCTCGTCGCTCCGCCTCTTCACAAAGTCCTAAATATGTATAAATAACTGGTGTTCCGGGCTATCGGAGCTTGATCGGAGCTCTGGGAATTGCACATGTAAGGTCTTAAAATAGTTCAAACAATATATCCTGCAGATTCTTTTTCATATCCCAAAAACACCCTTATTTTACATACTGGTTTATCAATTTTTTATGCATATGCCGGTCCATATGCTGATCTTATTTAAAGTTTTTCGTGAGGGGAAAGGCATGGGATTTGTTAAAATCCGAGCTTGATCCGAGCCAAGGATTTGCTTCGCCCTTCCCACAGCTTTCTTCGCTGGTACGATGAACAAAAGCTGAAATATTCCAACCATTTTCATGTTTGTGACACCTTAATAAAAGTTGGACCATTGAGTGGAGTTAAGAGGAAAGCTGGAGCAAATGCATCCTTGGTTTTCTGAGGCACTGATAAAAAGGATGAGATTTCTGAGATAGAACTCTTTGTTCAGATGCTGCCACATAAAAGGCAAGGTATGCAGGATCTGTTCAACTATCCTTTACATTTTACAAGTGGGAATATTTGAATTTTTCAAATGACTTGGAATTCACCTTGTAATATGTACCCCACTAATTTCTGCGCTGTTGAAGTTTTTATATAAAGAAAGAAATCTGTTGATGGGTAGTATATAGATTTTAACCAGAGTAGAAGAAGTTCCAAGCTGGGGCACTTTTGAGTAACAAGGAAAGCTACTTACAAAGGAATAATGTATATTGTTGCTAAGTAAGTAGTCGCATCAAAATTTAGAGACCGCCAGTGCGCTCACAAGCGCTATTTATAGAGTGATTATTTGGCAACACTCGCAGAACCAAACGAACTTTTCTTTTCTTATCATCGCCTCTCATCATGGCCGACGATGTCAGCGACCTCTCTTTAGACACTGTCTTCACAGTCAGTTACTCTCAACATTCAATATCTCCTACTCTGATCTGAGAAGGAACCGCTCAGGCCCCCTACGCCAGAGCCGACAATCTCAACTTATACACGACCCGAAGAGAATGTCGGTGTTGGAGACAATGGGTGGCGGGAGATCAATGTTAGGCTTGTTGGCGCGCATCCACTGTGGGGACATTATTTGTACGCTGCTTCTCTTGTTTTTGGCTTGTCGATCATGGGCGAATACTTCATCAGGTGGAACGCTGCTCGGGCGTTTGCGACGTATCTCGACACGCATAAGCACCTCTGTCGAGAACGATTGGTGCTTGAGCTTGGTGCTGGAGGAGCATTACCGAGCATTGTGACGGTCAGGAACGGTGCTAGGAAGGTCTGTACACTCCGGCCTTGTTTCACACCAAGCTTACCTGCTGACCGTAAACTAGGTAGTCGTGACCGATTACCCTGACAGGGAACTGGTGGAAAACATGGAATATAACGTGAAAATGAACGTACCGGACTATCAGCGGGATCGGTTGAACGTTCAGGTGCCCTCATTCATGACGACGGCCCTCCTTGGTTTTGACCTTGATGGATAGGGATACACATGGGGCCACCCCGTCAAACCACTTCTGGACGCCCTTCCAACGCCATCGAGCAAGTTTGACCTCATCATACTGTCAGATCTCATTTTCAACCATTCTCAGGCACGTAAGACTCCATTCCCGATGTCAGTGCCTGCGCTTACGACTCACACAGCATGAAGCCTTGCTGAAGACGTGCGAAGAGGCATTGTCGTCCGACTCAACCAGCTCACACCCGTCGGTGCTGGTATTTTACACGCACCACCGGCCGCATTTAGCTTATCGTGACATGAACTTCTTCACCAAGGCCAGGGAGCGGAGATGGCGGTCTGAAGAGATATTGAGCGAGACCTTTCCGGTGCGCAGTTCTTCCACCGCTTGTGCGCATGCCCTAATAAGTTGTTAGCCAATGTTCCCAGAAGACTCGGGTGAGGAAGCTGTTAGATCCACGGTACATGGGTGGAGACTAACCCGGAGGGAACGCGTCGGCACTTGAGGTGTTTATTCGAGTTTATTTCCCCGCTAGCGTGAGTATGTTCTGATTCACTGTACAGCTAAAAATTCGTCAAACTTGGACTCAAAAATATATATCCCCCATTTCAGTCATTCTGAACCGTTCGGGGTTGCTCTGTTGCTTTCTTTCGATTTCTGTTCTATTGAGGGTCACTCGCCGGATAGCTTGTGTAACCGATAATAGAGAGCCTAACTGAGTGTTGGCTGGATGAATGTTGAGCCGCCCGTGCTCTTACCCCCAGAAGGCGGATGTAAGAATGGATTTGATGCGCCACCCAACACCAATAATCCCCAAAAAATAATTATAAACAAGATGGATGCCAGCAAGGTATATAGATACAAAATACGCGAAAAGTATCAGTAACGGTTTAAATAACGAGACCAAAATAAGGAGACCGATAAAAATCCATCCAACTCACTCCCCTCCCTTTTCAGCTTGAACAATGTGCGAATCTGGTATCCTTTGCATCTGGGAAGCCTTCTTCGACCGAGCACGGATTTTATGACCATAAAAGAAAAATATAAACGGAATAGGACCGATGACGCAGGAGAACAACGCGAGGAGCAATCCAGCATACTGGAACCCCATCTTATGAAACATCTGTTCCGCAAAGAGAGGGACCGTCGCGCCAGCCTCTGAGCGAAGCAAGGTCTTTGCTGCGATAGCCGATGCGGCGTAAGACGAGTAAGAGTCGATGACGTAGGAGTTTGCTGAGATGTATAATAGGATCATGGCGAACCCGAAAATAACGCCAGATATAAGGGGAGCGATCCAGTGGACGTGAGCGTAGGCGCCGGTGAAAGCGAAGAGGAAGAGTCCGAATGGTAAGACCCTGAGCGGGGAGGGGTAAGCAGGGCGTAAGAAGGGTGTTGGGATCAGGAGACAGACATACAATGCAGCAACCATCATCAGGTATAAGCGCGCCTCGGGGAAATCGCCGTTCTTCGTTGCCCTCTTGTAGACCTTTTCTTGGAGGGGTATGATTACGATTGCGAGGAAGGAACCGAACATGATGCTGATGAAGGAGACGCCAGTCATACCCGGGTTCCAGCCGCGAATTTCAGCGAAGGCGATCGGGAAGGCGAAAAAGAGCAGATAGAGGAGGCAGTACACGAAGGCGAGATCTATGGAACAAGGAGGGTGAGCCTTTGTCGCCGTTGAGGACGAATAATAGAAGTCACAGAACGACATGAAGATGATGATAGGTTCAGTAAACATCATAACCAGGGGACGAACCAGCGCAATCTTGATGGACTCGGAGAGGGGCTTTTTCTCCAGTTCCTCGAGAGAACGGTACTTGTCGTCGCCTGTGTCTTTGCGTAGTTTCTCTGCTTTGTTGCGGAGAAGAACCGGAGCCAGAGTTTCGGGCATGATGAGTGTGAATATGAAACAAACGCCGACGAAGATGAACAGGACCCAGTAGATCCATCTCCAACCCGCACGCATGCCGATCCAACCACCCAGCAAAGGACCGACGCAGGGACCAAGGCTGGATGTGTCATGTAGGTGAGTCCACGGAATACGCTGAGCGGATCGTGAACGTACAAAATGGTAACGGAGAAGATTGCCATGGGAGCCCCGCGCTGCTCGATAGACCACACGTCGGCAATAGTACCACCTACGTTGCACATAGGAGCAGAGGCGGCTAAGCCGGCGAGCATCCTTCCGATGATGAGAGTTGCGCCGTTCTTTGCTAGGGCGCTGGGAAGGGTGAAGATGAAGTAGAAGAAGATGCTGACGCAGTATATTGGTTTGCGACCGAATAGCTCCGATAGAGGCGCGAAGAATAGGGGTCTAGGAAAAGAGGGTAAGTCAAGATGAATATATTGAGAGTGAAAGGATGCTAACCCGAAGCCGAATCCCATGACGAAACATGTCATGGTTAACATAGTGATCTCCTGTTGAGTATGGAGAGTCAGGCTGGGGCCCACCACGCTAAAATACACCTAGTCAGATACAGCGGAGTATAACGATGAGAAGGACGAACTCTCCAGTAATGATGGAGCTTCCCATCGCCACCGCAAGACAAAGGAATGAAGTGGCCATGGTTATGAACCTTCAGGAAGTGTCCTTCAGTGGTCGCTTCAAGAAAAAGGAAGCTCAATAAACATACCATTTCTGGGCGGGACTCCATTCCCGGGGATCTTCTCCTGCACCTTTCTCGAAACTCACGATGTGGTATCCCTCACGAGTTCGATCCGCTTCGAGCTCCTTGAGGGTAACCTCAGGGCTTCCAGGTGTGCCAGACCCAACAAAGGTCTCGGTGCGTGTCGAGTGACGCGAAAGAGGACCTTCCCTGTCCAGTACGCGGTATTCGTCTTCCTGGGTATTGGTGAGTGCTGGGGGGCTGATAAACTCTGCTTCGATGGGCTCGGAAGACATGACGAGTTCAGGAGACACCTCGCGGTGGGGCAGGGATAGATAAATGGAGTGGTTAAACGGCGCAGCACTCCGGGCTCAAAGGCCCTTGTACGAGCCTTTCGTCGCACCCCATCGAACTGTACGATGGGAGCGGTGGATAGTCAAGGTGTAGAAGTCAGTAATGAAATGCCCATCTGTACGGGCTGCGACAACATGCTCATTGATCATAAAGCATGCCTCACTCACCTTTAGACTTCTTCAATTGTGATAAGTTTGAAAGATGATATTAATTTCAAGTGCTGGCATCCTGTCCAGCGTGAAGAGGCGTTTCATTGCTGTAAACACCGACCAAAGGTAGAGCCTGCTCAGCGAAGTGATAACTGTCAGGTGTCCCCTTTATTTTTGTCAATGTACCAAAAAATCATGGGCGTTGATACTTCTTGATACCTCCGCGGAGACCTCCACATGGCAACAATGTCTTTCGGCTTGAGGTCAGGGGCCTGGAGGAAACAGGGGCCGATGAAAGGATATCGGATCACTGGATGGCGAGACAGCTAATGCCAAAGTGGGCAAGCGAATAAGAGGATAGCACAGTGAACCTCCGTTGATGTCTCCATCGCGAACATGTTCTTGCTGGTTCCTTGAAAGTGCAAACATTTTGAGGTTTAACCGCTGCAGATGTTCTGGTCAAATGCATGTACACAAACGTGCCACATAGCCGCAAAGCTAGAAGTCTACATCAATTTGGGAAGTACAACCGTATCACGCGCGGTTTATCGAGTTGTGTTTTGAACGTTGGAATCGGTCAGAAGGTGATTGCAACAATGCCAGGCCTTGATAGGGTGATTTTGACTCTGTAGTTGAGCATGTGTCTTCGTACACATTGTGTAAGGCAATCGACCGAATATAGATTTGATCCCGAGTTGAACCAAGGACGTGCAGGGTTTGGTTTACGCACCCCTCCTACTTCGTGCAATCGAACTCGAAGAATACGGACAAAGCCAAAAAATCTATTAGTCAAGGGACAAACGCAAATAAGAAAGCAACTTAAAACATAAGAACCACAACCAATCCTAACACCAACACCACAGATACTTCCCGTCTCTCGCCCCATCCCACGCTTCACCCACGCACAACACCAACCGTAACCTCAGACCCATCCCTTCCCCCCAAAGCGCCCACACACCTCTCCCAAGCCCACTTCGTCAACTTCAACACATCATCATCGCCCAAATTCTCCCTCACATGAAGCTCCAACGTAACCACCAACGCCTCCCCCTCCCCCCTTCTCTTTCCCAGTACGACGTCTTGAGGGCTCGGAGTGAGTTGCCAGATATGCGGTGCGGGGAGGTGTAGGACTTGGGGGTGCCTTTCGACCTTTGCAGTACACATTGGATTAGCCAATCGTCGGGGGGTGGGATGGCGTTATGGGCAGAGACGTACCTCACGCATAGCTCGAAGGAACGCCTCCATTTTCCCGCTCGCCATCCCGCGAGGTGGGGATGTCTGTAGTAGGACCGTACCTAGCACCACCGACGTGCGGTATGCCACTTTAAATGTAAGCACGGCCATGACGAGTGCTAACGCTAGGTCGGCGATGCGGTGTTGCGTGCTGGAGATGACAGTCAGTAAGCGGACGCAATGGAGGGAGGTGGAAGGTATCTTACGTGGGCAATAAGAGCCCTATGACAAAGATGGAGGTACAAAAAGCCAGAGGACATGCGACATAGGGGTTTGAGAGCATTATGGTTAGCGGCGTCGTTGGTGGTGGTTCATGATGTGCGTGCTTGGATGAGGATGAGATTGAGCGGATGACAGCGGAGAGCGATGGAATACGATTGCCTGTTACTATGATTTCCATAAAGTGCGTCAGAGCGACCAAGATGAGTATTGAGATGGGGCTTACCGTTAACTAGTTTCGTGTGGTTATTGAATACCAAGGATGTTGCGACGAGGGAGAGGAAGGTTATCAAGGTGGCAAAAACTGGGAAATCGATACTTCAGATAACATCAATTAGTATACGGAGATCACCACTGAGGAAAGACAAGGACGAACCCAAGTCCACTGACAGCCTCTTCGTCACCATGATGATGATGATGACCCTCCACACCTCCACCGCTCAACAGCAAGTGCTCAACAGTCTCTTTGCACACGTACACCGAGGAGAACATGAGGTACACAACCTGTGCAAACATGAGCACAGTTTCCAATCGACCATTGCTAGTCAGTGGTCACCAAACCATAAGCCAACGCGCAACCTCACAAACAAGAAAACGCACCCATAAGGTCTCCTCAGCCGGTCCCTCACCCCATTATAACCAGACGCCAACCACGGAGGCACCACTTCACCCAACGCCACCCCAAAAGAGTCGAACACGACCCAGTACCCAAGGCCCGTACAAGACAACGAACCAATCTGCTGCCCACACACCCAGAGATACGCGCCAAGGACGAACTGTACAATACTAGCAGCAGCAGCGCCAACCGGTATCCTATCATCCTGCACAGGGACCTGTTGCGGCCGTTCCCCAGGAGAAGGGGAACTCGGACTCGTACCAGCAGAGTCCGACATGGGCGTCCAAGGCGATACTGGAATAGGAGCCGGCTCTGTATGGAGGTTCTCGCCCCCCGGTTCGAGAAAGGAGAAAAAGTTATGTGAGAGGGAGTGTTTGTGGTGATGGCCCCTCCTTGAAGCCGATGACGACCCAGAGCCAGGGGTTTTGGACATGGGAGACGGAATAGCTGAGCTGGGGGGTCGCCCGCCGAATGTGAATCCCTTCCCGAGGGGAGTGGGTGGGCTGGCGGAGGGCATAGTCATGGCTGGAGCTTCTTCGTCTATCGGGCCGCTGTGGTGGAGTTCCAGCTCCTGTCCCTCGTCCTCAGAGATTGAACTTGCTGGCAAGGAACCTGGGCGGGGGAAGAAAACGGATAGATTGCGAGAGTGCATTCGGGAGTGCCGACGGGAATGTTTGGCAGCGGTGTCCGCAGAGGTATCTGGTGCTGAATGCGAAGTTACCATGATTGAAGGGCGCGGGGATGTTGGGGAAGAGAGTGTCGGTGTGCTTGGGAAGGAAGTGGATAATGGAGAGGCAAGAGGGCGGGAGAATGGGGTTGAGATAGAGCGTGTGCGGGCGTGGGCGCCGTTGAGGTGGGGTAGAGGACTGGTCATGGAGAAAGAGGAGCGGAGCGGGGAGGCGGTCCCGTTCATAGGAACTCTTGGGGGCATGCGGAATTGGCCTGAAGAAGGTGGAATGTCGTGTGGTGTGGAGTAAACGCGGTTGCGAGGTGGTGGCGGAGCCATGATAGCGGGGGTTTCGATGCCGTTAGGCGGCACAATAAGGACATTCTCGTCTTCGTCTCTGCTCGATTTCCGGCGGTGGATTTGAGGTGGTTGAGCCATATTAAGGAGTGTAGACTTTTAAAGAGTGTAGCTGGGCGGAATCAGTCCCAGCCAGTATCAGTTTTGGGGCGTAATCACGTTTCTCCCCGTAGTGTTGGGCGTTGAACGTTGAACGTTGAACGCCAATGTAATAACCAACGAGTGACGTGGGGACTACCAATGACAAAACGGCCTTGCGTATGAGTCTCGCAGAAAAATGTTGGGAAGAATGACGCGCTGGGGGGCGTGCTGGCAGTTCCGCGTACTTTCCCACTTCTTAGCGAACCCACGTAGAGGAAGCTGCCAAAAGCTAAGCATTGTTTGAAGTTGTCACCAGTACCCGTTGGTACTCACCAGAATGCCGCCAGCAACGGAGCGAGGATAGTCAAAGGTACAAAGTCTACGGAGGAACTGTAAGCCATTCAATTTAATAAGCTCTGGAAATGATAGGAATTAAGTGCTCACCGTGCTGGACGTTGAGCTCGATGGTGTGGTGGGTGTTGAAGACGATGATAGGCGATGAAGCGTGACAATGCAACACGTGACAACGGACTTCAACTTTCAAGGTCCGATGAAAGTTGACGTTGAAACACCTTGTGCTGTGGGCAGACTGTTTTGCCCAAATTTCCCAATCACGCCTCTCACAACCGATGTCAAGTAATAGAAATTCCCGGAAAACATTCGACTCCAGTGCAAGACGTACCATAGCAGCGTAGATTTCGAAATCCGGTGAAATCGGACTGGCAGTGTTCTGGGCTGAAAAGGTGATGATTATCAAAACCAATTTCATGCGAAGCCGCTTTACGATAGCACCTAGTGACCCATCCTGCTCATACCCCTTATCAGCCTTGTACCGAGCCATTTTGACAAAGTGCTTCTGCACGAGGTTCTCATATCACCAATTCCTCCTAAAAAAACTTTCGAAATTTCAACTTACTCGAAAACAGGAATATAGGGCAATGAAATTGGTCGGGGATTCCGTGGAACACTCTAGAAGTCGCCTTTTTGTTCATGCCCGTGGCACCATGTCGATTCCAAGCCCAGATGTACCTCCTAGACATCCTCCCTTCATTTTAATGACAACTGTGCTCCAACTAGATGTTGCCATGCTGCATGACCCGAGGGCGTAATACATCCGTTTAGATAAACGGACAAAACTGAAGGACGCCCCCTTCTTTGTGCTTGGGTGACTATTCGCCTAAGCTTTCATGGAAAAAACTAGGCCTTAACTCAAACGTTCTATTTCCAGATGTCTTTTCAACCGTTGTCGACCAGAGGATTAGATCCAGGCAACTCCACTTGAGAGCTTCCTCCACTCCCAGGCCCCCGCGGTTTCACTGAGCCTGGCAGCCTGCACGGCGCTTATCGGCTCTTAAAAAAGCTCTCCGAAAATATGAAGATACGAAAAGTTGATGCATACGAGTTTTGGATACCTTCTCCTCCGAGGTCCTTCAAACCGCGCCATGGAAATCGAAGTGCAAAACAGAAGAAGGGCTGCTCACAAATGGGAAATCATTTCCTTACTTTTTTGAACCTGTGCACATGGTATGGAAAAGTCGTTTGCAGTTAGGAAGCCCGAGAACGACGCACGCACGGCCTGTTCATCCGAGGATGTGTCCCAACGCCTGTCCATATTTCAATATGAGACAGAAGTTGATTGCTCACTTGGGTGTGCACCCTTCCCAAGCCGTCCCGAGGCGAAATTCAATGTAAGTGTGTTCCTTGATATGATTGGTGTAACATAATTGGATGATGAAAGACCTTGATTCGAAACGGCTTCCGTTGTCTTATCGTCTCATAAGGGTACGGTTTACAAGATCATGACGCAGACAATTGAAGACGAGGACGGAAGCTGTGCCAGTACGCTCTTCTTATATTTTCCGGGAGTCATTCCATGTGGCGGAAAGCGAACGGGTGCGTACATCCGTTTCTTTACGATTTTTCTTTATCTAACCAGAACCTCGTAGCAACACTAACACACTTTTATTTGGGCGGCCATTCAACGTTTCGGCTTCAAATAAACTGAAGATCAACTGGACGGTCCTGTACCAATCGCTCAGAGAACGATCTTACGCTATCTATCGTTCTGTTGGATTTTTTGGTACGGGGTTGAAGAGACGGTAAAATTCCGCGCGCGAGTGTCATATTGCTTTCTCGCTTACAAATAACTGAAGGATAAGCCGCATACACATCAAGTCCGACTTCTCGCCCGAGGTTTTCTACAATGATTTTCTACCCATTACAACAATCACCAGTCCCGAAGAGACACTTACCCTTCCTTCTCCTGAGCATCTTGCCATTCATGCGGCTGCAAGGTGGCTAATCTTTCGGAAGCGGATGACTACATTTTTTCAGCAACATCGCAGAAATTAACCTGAAACGGCGCATCTGCTAAAACACTCGGAGATCTCATTATTGGTCGGAGGTAGTACTTGCTCATTGACAAGTGGAGTAGCCGATTCATTTGCTCTCCCCAAACCACGCATCAAGACGAATCGTAAGCTTGCACCCTAAAATCAACCCGGCTGGTTTTGATAAGGGAACTACAGGCTTTTTTGGAAGTCGTCTCATGTTGATTTAGCCCCAGCAGGCCTTCCTCGCCCTCCGCTGATCCTACCGATTAGGGATTCAAAAACTTTAAAGTTTAATAACCCTTAAACTTCTTCCAAAGGGCGCCACAATGTCAGTGCTCTCTTCTGTGTAGTATTTCTCTAGTGATAAGGAACGTGCAAACAACCAGGAGTGCACACGGTGCACTCGTCACTGGTAACGCGTAGCCGATGGGTACATTTAAAAATATCGAGTCCAATGTCTGGCACAATTGGCGTCTAGAATATTCAATAAACACCTGACATTTTCGACATTCAAAAATATCTTGGAGCGGACTCTGACAATGGTCGCACATAATTTTGAAGGAATTGAGATAAAGAAACCAAATTTAACAGTCGTTGAGACTTTGGATTATGATAAACGCGTGTCATGTCATCGTGTTTGTGTCATAGTGCAATGTGATGCTCTCAGATTTAGAATCGATTGCTTAGGGTGAGCAGCGGACTGCCGTGCGGGCGTCTTGCATTCGTCATGGGATCTTTCACTGCCGTAATAATGGTTACATTCCGGTCTGGATGGTGCGAAAGCCGGTCGAGATGCTGACTGTTTCTCAGCGCTCTTATCATGACCTTTAAGCAATCGACATTGTTGCGAATCCTTGAGCGCCCTAAGTCTCATCCTGAAACCAACTCATACCATGGACGATAGCCATTTTACTACAATCGTTGGCGAGTCGGCAATCGCGGAGTCTGAGGGCAACCACCTATTCGTGGCTTTGGCGCGCGGCGGAAATTTTCGTCCTCGACGTGGCCCTCCTATTCCTACGCTGACGTTTTTTGGAACGTATACTATATCCTTGAAGAGTGGTGAGTGTACTTTCATCTTCCACGTCATTTAAATTTCACCAACCCGTAAAAGAACACTCACCCACGGCCGATGGAATCATCGCTTTTGATTTTACCGACCAGTTCTCCGAGGGTGACATTGGTGATTTTGAAATTAAGAAGCTGAACGGCCCCGCCTATGACATCGAAGTCAAAATTACACATATAAGAAAGAAGGGCATGAATGGGGTTTTCAAACCCGACGTCGTGGTGAGTTTCTCCGCCAATTAATATTACCCCACATTGAAAGGCCAAATTTGTCGTTTATAGTTTAAAGGTACTTCCGTTCTCCTCTTCAAAAATCTAAATTTATCTGTTTCAGGGATGGGGAGCTTAAGTGTAGGAAAGGGACACGGGTCCTGGAAATTCATGAGGCGTCAGCACAAGTCAGGATGAGAATGCCTGGGATGGTTGGAGTGCCTAATTTGTCTAACCTCATCAGAATGCGACGTGTACATAATTTGCTCCGACACACCTCAACTCATATGATATAGCCATCAATCCGAATAGGCATCACGTCCCCCTGGTTTTACGACAGTAAGACTCTCGGAGCATGGACGAAACCGGCAACTGCCACTTACCCACAATTTGTAAAGGAAATTGCACCCCCAAAGTCTAACCCACTCAGAGAGGCCTGCGTCGAGGAGCGCACGGCAGCCCATTCATCGGCAACGCCATGTTTCTTCAAATTGGCCACAAGCCGCTGGCTGTAGATCGTTAGTGAAAGTTGGAAGAGGGAAGAATAGCATAGATTTACACAGAGACCAGATCCTGCTGCAGCGCATCCCTGAGTACCAAGTCCGTGTTCAAGATAAGAAGAACGACATTAAACCTAATCCTTACAATTGCCCCTCCAGGTCCGATGCACCTCCATTGAAATTGATGATCCAATATGTCGCCACCATGCCCCCCGTACGTGCCCTAAGCCTTTCTCACTGGCAGCTAAATCCATGAATCCACGCATGCTGTGTCTCCTCCTCATTTCAAGCTCCTTCCCGCTCCGGAAGATGCTGCTCCACATACTCCATCCTCTTCGCTAATGAACATTCTCCCAAGCTCGTCGTCGAGAATACCCCACCTTGCTCGTTCCTGGCCCCATTGCATGCATTTAGAAATTCTTAGACCATCTATTTCCGCTTCCGGAATGGCGCTCTATCTCGGCCTCATGCTTTGGTGATATTAATCGTACGACTTTCGTATCGGGCGGGGTGCGTCATAAATCCTTGAGTCGCAACGGGCGTTCCCGCAGTCTCTGCCCGGCAAGATTATCAGGACGCTGACGGAGCAGGCCGATGAGGGTATGTTGAGGAAGGAACCGGAGGGTGAGAAAGAAAGGTTAGGCCTCTTACAACTACATGTTTCCAAGGCGGCTTACCTTCTTATCTGTCTGTTCTCCCAACCGAGCACGGGAGACTCTAGAGGCACTACCCCAAATACTAGGCGAGAAGGCCATTGTAGAAAATCCTGGAGAGCATGGTCAGCAATTGCGTGGGCCGGATGTGTTGTCACGTGGTTCCCCAAGGCGAGCCCATGAAAGATAAAGCTGCAGCCAAACACGAATATACACTCTTTCTTTCGCCAATTTGAGTGATTTGAATGCCGCACAACGTTGGTACGACAGTTCATTCCAAGCCACGCAGGTGATGTAGGAGAGGGAAAGCAGGACGTTTGTGTTGAAGAGGGGCTAAAAACCACAGCCAAAGTGAGTAATGGTAATATGTTTAACTGAGCGCAAACTGAGTGATCCACTGATGGCTTAGGGTTGATTTAGGAGTCCGGATATTGTATGTTGATGCCGGTTTTCAGGATCTCCTCCACGTCTTTTGAATCTCCAGCGAGAAACGGTGCATGAATTGATGGATGGGCATCGTTTTCGGATCAGAATTATTGAGGGGACAGAAGTGCAGGCAAAGTGCAGGAGCAGATCGGAGTGAGTTGAGTCCATTAAGTGCGGGATCAACGGGGAGAAGGCTTTGGGGCAAGGATAAGCGCCGACCGTGGCGAATCTAAGTGTAATGGAAAGGTCAGTGCGCTCGTAGAGTGATTTGAATGCCACCTCATTCACACTAGCTCTAGCTAGGGTATTTATTTCCTCTGGAGAGCTGATTTGAACTTATACGCGATCGTTCATGGCAAGTATTCCTGGCATTTTGGAGGCATTCTGACGATCTCGTCTTCAGACCTTCAGGGAACTTTCGTCGACGTCCTTACCAACGGTGGATGCCCCCCCCCACAATTTGATCGTCTCCTTGAGTACAAAGGTTGTTCTTCTTCCCACCAGGGCTATTTCGCCATGATGGCACCCGGAATCCGCCCAATACACTCGTCATTTTCACCATTGCTGGCGTATTCACTCAACCAACATGAAGTTGCACTTGGTTATTCACGCAGCCGGTTACGATTTTCGCCCCACCTTTTTTGCTTTGTAAGTCAATTTCAACTTACGCAAATTCACACTCTCAGAGCACACTACTCAGCTGGGCTTCGAGTCACATAGATGGAGCGGATGCAAGAAGTTATTCGTCCTTTCGATGATTGAAAGCTCCCTAACTTTTTGGATTCCATGTCATCGATTTACGGGCTGCCCACATTGAAGCACTACAACTTGAAGGAATTAATTCGGAAGTCACCTGAAGACCGCACCACTTTTCTTCAACGCATGCACCAACCTCCAACCACGTTATCTTGGGTTATCTCCACATGCATCAGCGGGTATTCCACTCCATATCGCCGTCCCGTTCCAC
Organism: Laccaria amethystina LaAM-08-1; assembly: GCA_000827195.1. Lineage (NCBI taxonomy): Eukaryota > Fungi > Basidiomycota > Agaricomycetes > Agaricales > Hydnangiaceae > Laccaria > Laccaria amethystina. The sequence goes on from KN838713.1 coordinate 69,619, forward strand.
CGGCCGATTTCTGTCTTGGGATACAACTTGCATGCGCCCATCAACCACTGGTATACGTAACCCAACTGCTTTTCGTTGTACAACCCCCTTTTCCTTGCTTCCTTGCTCGCCCCTGAACAAACAATTGAACCCAGCGCCGGCTTTCAAACGTGGAATCAATAAAATCACGGGGGAGCTTTTGTATGAACGTGGGAGACTCGATGGCATTTGCATGGGTGCTGGAGAGCGCCAGCCTCTCTTCTGGGCTAGCGATTCACCATTCAAATTCGGCCGGATCACAATGTAGAAATTGTGCTCTGTCATTATAGTTATGTTCTTCTACGCATGCAGCAGTTCGAGGGGCTACTTGATTTTGAAGCACCTCGCCTGTCGTGTGGAGGTGCATTGATTGGGCTTTAGGGGGCTTTACTTTGTACGTTTGTGACGGTGTGCCCTGAAAGGTTCACGTTACTTCGGAATCACATTCAGAATGAGGAGGTTGGATCGGAAAGTGTTTCAATGCAGACTTATGTATATCGGTTATGATAATACAACCCGAGTAGGCTACCATACCGGCATAAAAAACGTGCTAGTTGTTCTGGTATGCAATGCTTTCTAGATCTGCTCGTGACTGTCAACAAGGCTGTATCGAATGGCAGACCTAAGGACGCAAATGATGACTCACACAATCGATGAATCAAGATCATATAGACCAATCATAAACGCCCTCATACAAAACAAGGGCGACGATGACGTTAACAGCGACGAACCTGTTGAAAAAAATGAAGCGAACAACCGCTTCATAGAACGCTAACTTTAGGGATGTGATTCCTGCAAAGACGTCAACAGAAGATTCGAACTAGTTTGGAGAGGGAAGAGTTCCTGGTTCGAAGAGTATACTTCTGACAGCGCTTCATTCATTTCGTACAATTCCGATCGACATTGACGGGATGGAAGCTTTCTAAATTAACCAATCGCATGCCGTCTTAAGAGCGCACATTTTAGGGTCCTGGCGTGGTTAAGTCACCGACCAATAACGAGGATGACATCATTGCTAAGCGCTGAGCCTGGAACCATAGAAAGCTCTTGGGCGAATACTTTCCTCATTTTCCGTGTTGAATACCGTCTTCGTCCAAGGGGAGAAAAAAATCGAGAAATTTCGAGAAATCAGGGCGCGAAGAAATCGTCGCTGGCATCACGAATTTGTAAGGCATTGTAGTCTTGTGTAATTCAGTTGAAGTGACAATACAAGCGTTAATTAACAAATTAAGTTCGATTGCAAGAGACGCAGCAGAGCCCTTGAGAGGTTTTTTTTTGAATCATCCCTCACCCCAAGCGCGTTGGCGTCGTTGCGCCGCTGTGTATCAGGTTGGTGAGATGGACTGTCACAATTTTTGCTCACCAGAAACGCCTGTAATTTGCTGAAATTCTTGTCGCCATCAGATGTCATTGAAGGAACATGATTACGCGGTATTTATAAAAATCCCCAAAGATTGATGACCAATGGCCAAGCGGAACATTTACGGCTCTGGTTGCAACATTGCTCTGTTCCCAGCATATCTCGGCTCATCGTGGTTCCAGCACCAGTGATTGGCAACTCGGCGAGTCGGGGCGGTCTGGTGTAGAATTTTATCAGGTGAGTTGTATGTACCCGCACTTTTTATATGGGCCGATCTGAAGGGGCTGCGTTTCCAACTCGAACTTGGTCGCATGTTTACATGAGTCTCGAACGTCCTCGTGGAGTTTCTTCGGTGTCTTTTCATAATTGAAATACATTAGGCTGCTAGAACGAACGAATTCGCCGCGGGCAGAAGATAAGTAATGCGTGTGTATGGACTAGTAATTTTATATACGTATTCTACTGCAAGGTAAAAAAGAACAAATCATATCTTCCAATAATGTATACTCGCTGCTGCGCGCTCGAAAGGAAATTCCCCTCCCCAAACATTAACATCAGCCAAGCTATCATTAACTGCACATCGCAAATTCTGAACTGCTTCTCGTGCAAACGCGAAATCGTTGACCCGACCTCCTTCTATCTCTTCTTTGGAACTCTAGGAAGCAATAAAATAAGTCCGGATGTTGCGTGAAAGAAAAGAATGTTTCATGCCTGAATCGCCTGCCCGATGTCGATATCAATGACCGACAAGATATCCGCCATATCCCCATCGTCTTCCCACCGGAGGCCCAGCGTGGACCGCACCACAGAAGACAAAAGTCCAAGACTTGAAAATCCCATTCCTGCTCCGTACAGGGAACGAATCCTGTTCAATGTATCGCGGAGGTGTTGAGTTGGTGTGGCTGGTGATGTGTGTGTTTGTCGACGAAAGAGAGAATGTGGATTTGCAAAGGATTTGGGGTTGATCTGCCGCAATCGAGAACGAGCGGCCTTTGTAAAAGCTGGGGCAATACCAGGCGGTCCTGTTGCGATCAAATCCCGTGTAATGGATCTCAAACTGAAGAATGGTCAGTGATAAGCACTGCGCTGAAGGAGATCAATACTTGCTCGTCAATCGTCGCATTAGCGATAAAAGTGTCGACCATCAAGTTCCTGCCGTATGGGTGTTAGGAACCGCTTTGGGTGAAAGACAGGTAGTCACTAGACGCGTACACATGTCCGAGAGCTGGACGGCAGTCAATGGCGCGAGGCAGGACTTCAAGCGCTGGCATGGTGCGAATATAGCACGAATTTATCGAAGAGGCTGAAGATTCATTGCAACTTCCTTCAGCTTTTATAGCTTCCTCGATTCGATAAAAAGTCGTGGTAGGGGCAGGGGTGGAGAGCCTCCGAATGAAGCTGAGCCCAAACTGATCTGATGCTGTATTTGTTCCGATGATTATTTGCTTTCGCCGGTTACGTCCGAGCCGTGGTTTCAAGTCGAGCTGGTCGTCATGTGGTTTATGACCTGGTCCAGTTCTCTTGATCACTCCGGCGACTTCGGTTGCATTAATATTCACCGGATCCTTCAAAATATAAAACGGCAACCTCCCTTCGCGTGTTTGAGCCCTGTCACCTTTTCTGCAGCGCACTAGTCAAACATGACAGCCAATCGGGAGTCCTTTCGTCTAGGTCCCTTTGTCGTTCCTCGCGTCTGGACTGGGCTCTGGCAGCTCTCCAGCAATGCGTGGGGAAGTGCCTCTGTTGTCAAAGTTCGGCGAGGAATGGCGCGACATGTTGAAATGGGTTATACAGCATTTGGTGAGATCCTCCCCAATTGATCCGGGAGTCGTCATTGCTGATCGATCGAACAGACATGGTACGCCATGAGCTCGAGTTGTTCAACTTACAACTAACCATATATTTACAATTTCATTAACAGGGTAAGCCTGACTCACTATTCTATGCCCGAAAATATTCTGACTTGAGAGATGCAGCTGACCATTATGGTAGTGCAGAGATAATTTTTGTGCGTTTTTACCTCGTCGTGGACATATTTCGGACCGACGATGAAAATACCTCTCAGGGTCAGTTCCAGGAATCCCTGCCCCCGTCGGAGAAAGTAGTCGGTGCCACAAAGTGGTGTGTGTTCAAGCGGATAAATCCTTCACGTTCAACTGTGGTCGCTGCCGTTCACGAGCGTTTGGAACGCATGAGGACAAAGCGTGTTGACTTGCTCCAGGTAAATTCGTATCTCAACTAGCTACAAGTTACTTACGGACAAATTAGTTTCACTGGCAAGACTACTCCGACAAGGGGTACTTAACCGCACTGAATCATCTTTGCGATCTAAAAGAAGAAGGCTTGATCTCCGCAATCGGCCTTTGTAACTTTGATACGATCAGAACAGACGAAATCTGTACCGTCCTAGGACAACATGCTATCGTCTCGAATCAAGTACAGGTGAGCCCTGCGTGACATATTTCACGCTTAGTATTAATTTGATTATTCACAGTTCTCAATCATAGACACACGACCTCTGCATGGAATGTCAGACGTTTGCGAGAAGCATGATCTAAAATTATTGACCTACGGCACTTTGGTTCGTCGTTCGAAAGAAAAAAGTTTCACCGATTACATATCTTCTTTAGTGCGGCGGATTCTTGGCGGACAAGTGGCTGGGAGCAGTTGAACCTGATCTGTACTCCGGTAATCTCACACCTTCCCAGAGAAAGGTAAAAATTACGCCACACGTCATATTGTTCGCGCATGAAACCATGGCATTTTCAGTACCTCGACATGATTGTCAAGGCTTGGGGCTCCTGGGAACTCTTCCAAGCATTACTCCACGTTCTCCGTAGCATCGGCGATCGCCACGCTGGAAGAAGCATTTCGAATATCGCGACTCGGTGGGTATTGGACCACCCCTTCGTCGGCGCTGTCATCATCGGTCCGTTCGCCTCCCTTTTTACCTTGTTTCATGATGGTTGTAGACACATCTTTCCCCTCTCAATCTAGGTGCGCGGCTCGGTCTTTCCGAACATTCAGACGACAACCAGAGGGTATTTGGGTTCAACTTGACTGTGAAAGATAACGAGGAAATCGAAGCCGTGTTGGTGCATTCGAACGGTCGAAGGATTATCACTACTATCGGAGACTGTGGGGCGGAATATCGGTGATAAGTAGTACCCCCAAGGCGAAGACAACTTTGTGCAGCAACAAACACGAGGTATTGTCGTGTTGTATGTACATACTCAAAGGCTCGTTGCCCGACATCCGATTCCCTAGTCTGGTCCACCTTGGCTTTTTCTGGAAATCTCTCCGCCAACTAAAGTCAGATTTTCAAGACTGCACGCACGCTACTTGCAATATGGTATGAGCAAGCATTGAAGTGCAGGTAGTGTTACGGAGTGGGAAAAATTGTAACCTTGTGTATATTCCTGCCCAATCTAAAACTGAAACGGATTAGAATGCAATTGATTAGTCTTTCCCGAAAAAAATATGGAAGGTGACCAGCAGAAGATTGGGAAGAACACCAGGTGTCGAAATGTCCGCTTAAAAAAGAAGGCCGACACATAAGCGCGGCCCCCGCTTGTATTTTGAATGTGAAGGATTTCCTATCGGCCTCAGCGCAACAGAAAGCTCTGAAATCTCGTATACCGAAAAACCTGGAATGACATTGAATTTGAACAAATTGATTCAACGTGGACATACGTAACGGAGATAACATGGGATCGCGGCTGGTATTATCGTTGTACTATCTGTATTGAGGACCCTAGAATAACGAGATGGGTTCTAGATAAACAAATGAAACGTAAGACATAACGGGCGTCAAGATAAATATACTGCCTGTTCGTCAGATGTACCCTCATCACAACGCACGGTGATCTTACGTTGAACAGACTTCGGGATAACAAACTTTTTCTCGTATCTCTCTGCTGAACTTACGCTTCAAAGACGGACGGGAGCTTTGAATCCACGATAATTTCGCACATGTCGCAACTTGCTTGAATAATGCATCAATATGAATACCGAGTAGCTCTTCGGTGCAACACAACGATAGCTTACCGAGTCAATGTAGAGATATTCGTGCATTTGATCTACTCATTAGGCTGGGTGCGAAAGGATATCAACATACATCTGCGCACTTCCGAAAACGAAGGTCGACCTTCCCTGAAACCACTGTCGATTTGAACTATAAGCCATGTTAGCATCTCGAAAAAATAACCAGTGACAAGAATTCAAGGTATCAAGTCTGGAATATCTTGCATCAAGATACTCGCCAAAAATCGCGTTGGGATCACTGAAGAAAAAATGAGACCGCATCCATGGAATTATTTAATAGGATAAACCTAGCGAATTATATCTATATCCCCCTCTCTGCAGAACCGGGATGTATTCCCGGGCTGGTATAATGAATGTGCGAAAGAAGGGAAGAGGGGGGAAAGAAGGACAGAAGGGGATTAATCTCCTACTAAGAGTGATGACCCTGTAGAGTATAGCATCGATAAATCCGCCTCAGCACGTCATCGACTTTTCGAGCTGGATTAACTCATCAGGGGATACACTTTACCCAAGCTAATCGAGACTCTTTTTTCGGATGACAATGACTCACAGGTCACTACCTTTTGGACTCACAATCTTAAAGTATCTGTCGTCGCAGAGCGTGCTTGGGCTCAAAGGTTAAAGAAAGCACTACGTCGAAATGTGGCTGATACGGGGCCACAACCGGCGATAACGGCCGGCTCACAAGGTGCTGGAACCAGATAGAATGTCGAGCACGGGTAGAAATTGTCCCTACAGAGAGAAGGGGAAAGGGGGTTTAAACGTACAGGCATCCAGGTCAGGCTTCGCCACTAAGAAGTAGACATTAATGTATTTGTGTAAACAGATAAGCCAGAGTGGCGATACACACGTCTTTATCGTCCGAAGAAGTCCCCGCCGACATCGAATAACGACTCGCCTTGCTTGCAGTTGGCGCATAATAGGTGATTTCAGTCTCAGTAAATACATCACCCACCAATCACTATAACCACTCCTCTTTCCTCGACCTCGACGCCTTCATAACATCACAAATCCACCTGCCAACCCCCCCAGTCCTGATGTGAACAACATTTTATCGGGTCACGACGGCGGTATTAACTTCACGGGAACACAGACCAACCCCGTCAAAGAAGATGCCAACCAATCCCGTCGAAGAAACTCCAATTAAGCCCGTCAAGGGAACACCAACCCGCGAAAACGGCAACAAGGTACCACGGAATAAACGATTCTTCGTGGCTGGACGAGATATTATGGATGGACAACGGAATAAACCGTTCGTCACTAGAGTAAACCGTTCGCCATGAGAGACAGTTCTTGACAGACGGGGGAATTAAACCATTCGTCATGACAGATGGTATCCGCATGTAATCAGGGAAGCCTGTGTAGCGTTGAAGTATTGAGGCGTAAGTATTGAGATGTTAAAGCGAATGAGTTGAAACGTTGAGTTGTGGGTGTCGTGTAAGCGTTGTGTGCTGTCAAATTGTTGAATTGTTAAAGAGCAGGCATTGGGGAGCTGAGCTGTCAGGGTGTCCAGCTCAAACTCAAGCTTCCGGTCTTGCGACTTCATAACCCCCGCGTTTCGAAGTGGTAGAAGAGAGAGTTAGTGAGAAAATGACCTTGAGGAAGGGACTTGACCCTATCCATGCTGCATGTAGGTCGCACGGACACGAGGCAGAGCCGGCCAAGGCAACGTGGACTGGTGCTGTCGAACGATTGCGATCCGATACGATATGCGATCTATCGTTATTGGAAGGTCAGTACAACGCGCGTTCCGTGATGCGAGATACTCACAGTCAACATTCGCTCGTCCGACCTCCGGGTCGCCTCCTTCGTCATGGGGAATACCAGGCAACGTGTTTTGGGGAAGGACCTGGGTAAAGGGTAAGCAAGGTCCAGGCGTGCGGATGATAATGCAAGATACTCAATGTGAACATAAGCTAACCCCAGTCCTTGAGCATGCCGCGTACGGCTCAAAGTGGCCGAAGGTTGGTCGTCGATTTGGGACGGTCGTGGATCAAGTCGAGGGCGGCCGTAAGATGACGCAAGATAATCAATATGAACTTCAACGTATGGGTCGCCTCCTCCAGAGCTTAAGGTTAATATAGGCAAAAGGATTACGCAAGATACTCACTGAGCGTCAGCTCACCTGACGTATCAATCGCATCATTGGAAAAAGTTACCATTGTGCGTGACGCGTACCGGCGAAGGTCTATCGACCTGGGGAAGGACTTGATGAAAATGAAAGATGCTCACTACGAACATTATAACTTCGTCCTTGTGCATATTGACAACGTGACCGACTTGGGTGGGGGTAAGAGAAATCAAGCGCGGAAGATGATACAAAAACAGTCACCGTGACCTTGAAGTGGGTGGCCGCCGAGTCTCCTCCTTCAAGAACCGTCATTGGGGATACTAACACGGCAGACTTGGATTTGGGTGAGTCAAGTCAAACTCACGCGGATGTTGACACGAGATAGCTTACTGAACTTCAAGTCGCCCGGCTCCCAGGCCGCCTCCTGCAAGAACTCGTCATTGGACGTGATTCCTACTCACCAAAGTAAGTAAAGTCAAAGGCGAATGATGAGGCAAGATACGTAGGGTTTCGCTTGACCTATAAGAACTCGCCAGTGGGCATCTTGATAACGCGGCCGGCTTGGGGTAAAGGTAAGTGTGCACGGACGATGACGGAAGATACCCACCACGAACACCAGCCATTGAATCGTCTTTTTCAAGAATTTGTCATTGGACGGGATGCCCAACTGGCCAGAGATCTGTCAACCTGGGGAGTAGTCGTGTAAGGGCGAGTAAGATGGGCGGATGATGACGCAAGAATCTCACTCTGAACATCGGCTCGGTGTGCCCAATGACGAGTTTTTGATGCAGGCAATTCAGACGTCGAATGACAACGCCAACTTCTGCCAGGGTAACGAAAATCAAAAAGCGCAAGAACCAAGACAGAAGATAACTAGTAAAAACGTGACCATAGATCCGTAGGCCCAAGAAGGACATGGGTAAGTTGGTAAAGTCAAGGGCGCGAGGCGATGACGAAATTGTGGTTGCCTCGGGATAAGGTCAAGTCGAGTCAAAGGCTAACGCTGTCGCAAGATACCTTATGGACTTCACGTCGTCCAGCCCCTAGGTCGCCTCCTTCAAGAAGTTGTCAATGGGCGTACTGAGCATAGCACCGGAAGAACTTGGCTAAGGGTGAGATCAACGTAAAACACTCACCCTAAACTTCCACTAATACCACCTCTGGCTTGCCTCCGTCATAAACTCGTCACTGGGCATGCTGATAACAATAACGTGGCCGACTTAAAATCAAGTCACGCGGATGTGGACGGAAGATACTCACTATGACCATAGGCTCTTCTGGCGCATGAACTGCCTCCGCATACTGTTCAGGGTGGCCAAAGGATGAGGCAAGACACTGACTACAAACGTCAACGTCTAGCTCGCCTTCTTCAAGAACTCGTCGCTAGGCATATTGGCCGGCGTTCACCCTTTGAAAGCCCTGTACCTGGACTAGGAAGGGAGCGTAAGAAAGTCAGGCCACTTCAGAAACAAGAACGCCATGGGATACTCCAGAGTGGGGATTTTAAAACGGGGACTTGGAGGACGAAGAGCGAATAGTTTCAAAAGGACGATGCGATATTGGGTAGGTAGAATGGGATGGGTACATCAACGCATAGCACGGCATACTTCTCTAAGTATACCCCTCTTCTTCCTCCCACTCGCACCCAACAAACGCACCACCACTACTTAAGCTTCTTCTTTCTAAAAACGCACAAAATAAATAAATAAGTATTCCACCCGACAGACACAAGAGGAAAGTGGGGACGTACGGGCGGAGTTGCGACGAGTGGCCACATGACCTTTTCCTGCAGTTCGTTGCGCGCGGGGGAAGGCGGGCGTAGCATTTCCGGCAGATCTGCTTGTCGCAGTTGTACTTTGACGCGAGGACCTTTAGCGAGGGCTCGATGAGGCCACCACGAAGGCTTGAGAGTATGGCCGCTCAGCTACAAGTTCAATGCGGGGCAAGAATGAACGAAGCGTACCGGAGGACAAGGTGCAGTGTGGACTCCTTTTGGATGTTGTAGTCGGAGAGGGTTCGGCCATCCTCGAGTTGCTTGCCGGCGAAGATGAGGCGCTGTTGGTCAGGGGGGATGCTTGTGAAGAGTAGTCGTCAGCCCGAGTTCACCATCACCACGATTGCTAGAGCCGAACACTCACCCTTCTTTGTCTTGGATCTTGGCCTTGACGTTGTCGATAGTGTCGGACGATTCGACCTCCAAGGTGATCGTCTTACCCGTGAGGGTCTTGACGAAAATTTGCATCTGAAACAAGAACGCTCAAAACGTGGTCGACGATGGACAAATGGGCTTGCTCACTGTGGATTATGGTGCCGCTCACCGTGTATTCTGGGGTAGAGTGTTTGTATGGGAAGGTGCCGAAGTGGTGCTGTACAGTTGATCAAATCGTGGCTGAGTTTAGGGCAGGTGCACATGACGTGTCATGATGAATGTTCTTTTTCCTTCTTGCTGCAAACCACGTCAAAGGTAAGCAACTCTGGTTTCCGCGTCGTATCTTCGGATGAGAATTATTCGTACAACTCAGCTCACTTCGATGCCTCCATGAGGTTATGAGAAGAATACGCTATTATTTACTGATTTTTGTTCTCCTTTTTACTTCTTGAACACCATACTGATCCGTTTATTCTCCTTCAGGGCCTGTTCTCCGCAATATTTTTTATGGTACCTCACAGCCACGCTGGTGTGTGCGACTGGTTATTTAGGTTTTTACTTGCAAATATTTTTCGATCCTTCCTTGTCAAAGGTAAGCATCTGATATCTATCTCTCATTCCTAGTTCGTATCTTTGGATGTGTACATCAAGTGCCTTCCCTTTTTGCTTTGATTCCCCCTCGAGGTTTTGAGGAAAAACACGCTCCTTTCTCCTGATTTTGATTCTATTCTCTCGAATAACACACTGAATCCGTTTCTTCTACTTCAGGTCTCACCCAACCCTCTTCGCCGCAAAATCTTTACGGTACGTCTAGACCTCGGTCAACTCCCACCCACATGATGCACACATTTTACAAATTCCTCGACGTGCTTGCACCATGGGTTTTGATTCTTCGGAACCATTCAAGTCTCTGATCCTTCTTCTTCCCTCTTTGTCTCTCCCCTTGTCTTTGTTTGACTGATTATCTCCCTCCTTTAGCTATCGTTTGGTATCCATTACGCACCATGTACTCCTATGAACCCGATATAAATATACCTTCTCTGCTTCCCCTTCGTTTGACCGCCTTCTGCGTAACCCAAGATCCTTCATATGGATCACTTCGTGTCATGACTCTCGATGGCGACAATTCACCTAATATACCCGCGCACGTAGATCCGACCCGGAGGCGATCTCTCGAATAATTATACCGTCCGTCTTCTTCTGGCTTCTCTGACAGGTGACGGGCCACGTCTGCAACCCTTGCAAGAACCAACGGTCCTATGGCTCAAACGTTCGCTCTCAACAATCGACATCCCCCAGACCCACCCTACAACGTTCTCTGATCGGCGATCCACCTATCACGCCCGCTCCGAGATCTACTCCCGAAGCTACTCTCTCAAATGAACTGAACAGGCGGTTCACAACACCTTGGGAAGCACGAAAACAATCGTCCGAGTCGGATATGTCGCTCAAATTATTTACTGTGAATCGAGAAAACTTGCATTATGAGCGACTCTTTCGTCCCGTCGTACGACGTGCTAGAAGAACGCGTTTACTTCACAGGCCGTCAGCTCCTTTTCCCTTGCATTGACCATCTGTCGACCAATATACACTCCCTTCAGAGACGATCTGGTGTCATTTGGTCCGTGCGTACTGGCTTCAGCGCTCAAAACCTCACACAGCCTCAAACATTGAAGATGAGATAGTACAAACTTTTCTCTTCAATTCGATCGACGACATTGATCCCAGTCTTCAGCCCACACCTCTAACTCCAGGCTAATCTATCCCATTCGTGAGTTCTACAGTTAGCCCTCCAAGACTCTGACCGTCAACTCTGTCCAGAACAGTTGTCGTCCACACTTTACTTCCGCGTCTATTATCAATTTCCAGCCCACTCGTTAGAATGCCTGAAAGTGTACCCCCACAATTCGAAGTTCAGAAAACTTACCCACCACGCGGTGGGTTTCAGCAGTACCGTCTCGTCACGGCCACAGGATTCAAGTGTAGTCGTTGCGGGAAGGAAAAGAAAGCGAAGCTTCTTGCTTTTGCTGCGGACAAGAGGGATGAACCTGTGTGCAATGGTTGTTATGGAGAAGTACTTTCCAAGGTTTCTTAGGTTTCGTTCAAAGGTGTTTGGTATCGGGTCGTTCTTATGTTGAGTTTGTGTGTAAAATCAATTTATCCTGTCATGTAGTTACCTTGTTGACGCCGTCCTTCTCCTTCCAGAATCCCTCCGGCTCCTATTGCGTTGTAGCAGTGCAAAAAAGAAAACATTCTTCGGTTTTAGTTTCCATCCACTACCCAAGGGAGAAAAATACCGCTGGCATTGAGAACGGGGCCTTTTTTTTTTTGTGATACCCAAACTTCGCCTTAAAAGAAACGCTTGAGAATTGCGCAGTTCCGGGCGCCTGACTATCTTTACAGAACCAAGGATTTATGCTTATGCTATGTTTATGCCATTTACCCTGGGCTGAGATTATTATAGAAGCGGACACCAAAAGATACTTGATACTGCGGTGAACGTACCACAGCCTACCGGCCACTCCATGCAATACATGTCCTGCTAGAGAACACTTGGTTTTGGGTGTCTTGATTTGCCAAGTATATTCGATGGCAGTGCTGGACCCTGAAAGTAGACGCTTTCGGCCAACTGCGTCGGACACGTTTTAACTTTTATTCTCACTCCAGAACTTGACATCAGACCACACTCTTTCCCTCAACATGAAGTCGTTCGGGGCTCCTGCCCTCGTCTCCCTCGTTCTCGCCGCCCTCCTGGCGTACAACGTACACGCCATCTCACAAGTCTCTCGGACAGGTCGATACCTTTATACAGCGGACGGATCTAGGTTTTACATAAAGGGTGTAGCGTACCAACAACAAGGTCAATTCCTCATCATCACCTTCTCGTTTGATGCTCACTTCCCATAGGCATTGTCACTGATACCTCTGCTAATAACCCATTTGGCGAGCCTTCGACTTTCATTGACCCTCTCGCGGATGCATCCGGATGCGCTCGTGATCTTCCATACCTAACACAACTGGGCGTGAACACCGTTCGTGTGTACAGCGTCGATTCGACCCAGAACCACGATTCGTGCATGAGCGCCCTCAGTGGTGCAGGCATCTATACCATGTACGTCCATGTCGTCCATCATACCACTCCCCTAAGCTGACAAAGCTGGCTAGCATCGACCTCACCCTTCCCTTGAACGGCTCAATCGACCGCAGTTCGCCTGCGTGGTCTACTAACCTTTTGGATCAATACCTCGCTACCATCGACGCCTTCAGCAAGTACGATAACGTCCTGGCATACAATGTCGGAAACGAGGTCGTCAACAGCTCATCCAACACCAACGTCGCTCCTTTCGTAAAAGCAGCTGCTCGAGACATCAAGGCATACCTGTAATTCATTTATTTATTTTCTGTCGCGTCCCTTTCACCTTCCCCCTCAGCACCGCCAAAAAGTCCAACGTTCTCATCGGCTACGCAGCCATCGACGGCTCGGACGACTTCCGAGACCCACTGGCCAACTATTTCAGCTGCGATCCCTCAAACACCAACTCTGGGTCAACCGCGATTGACCTCTTCGGCCTTAACAACTAGTAAGTCTCTCCCTCTTCCCCATCCTCCGCTCTCCATTGACACGTCACAGCGAGTGGTGCGGCAATTCCACCTTCGAAGGCTCCTACTCCGACACCGAAAACAGCTTCGCTGGATACAACGTCGCAGCCTACTTTTCTGAGTATGGCTGTGTCCCTCCGTCGGGCGCCCGCCCCTGGACAGAAGTAGCCGCCCTCCTCTCATCTGACATGTCTCCCGTCTGGTCCGGGGGCATCGCATTCTCCTATTTCCCAGCAGCTAGCGCTGCAGGTCAATTCGGCATGATTACACTGTCATCTGACAACAAGACCGTCTCGACCACCACGGACTTTACCAACCTCGCCACTGAATATGGGGCTGCCGCGCCTCCCAACACCCCTGCTCAAGCTTCAGCTGCGGCTGCCGCCTTTCCCTCGTGCCCAACGCAAAATAGCACCTTCTTGGCATCGACGACTTTACCTGCCACCCCCAACTTGTCAGCTTGCGAGTGTTTGGAGAGCGGTTTGAGCTGCCAGTTCACCCCTGTCGTTAGCGATTACACGGTTGTTGCTGGGCAGTTGATCAACACCGCTTGTGGGCTGCTTGGTCAGTCGGGTGGAACGTGCTCCGATATTGCCGCGGATGGTGCTGCGGGCACGTATGGTCTTATATCGGGGTGTGATCCGAGTGAGTTTCCTCGCTTTTTTTCTTTGTTTTTCCTTTACCCACCCCTCTCCGCAGCCGTCAAACTCTCCTACGTCATGTCCAAATACTATGAGTCCCAAAACCGTAACGTGCAGGCGTGCAGTTTCGCGGGCAACGGAACCGTCAACTCTCATGCGTCCACTTCCGTCTCCGCCACTAGCGTCGCGTCTTCGTGTATAGCCAGCCCCAGCGCGACGTTTGCGCCGACTGCGCCAGCTAGTACAACGAAAAGTAGCTCGACTGGGACCACGACTAGTGCGGGTGGGCCGAAGAAGAATGGTGCGAGTACGTTGGTTGGGGGTGGATTTGTGGGGATGGTGTCGATGGGTGTTGTGGTCGTGGTCAGTGGGATGTGGACGGTGATGTAAGGGGTCATGCGGATGGTGATGCTGACGGTGGATGCTGTTGCAATGACGGGGATGCTGTTCTCAAGGAATGGGTGAAGCTTGAGATGCGTTCGGACTTCCAACTACCTGTACATGACATTCCCTCCAGATCGGATAATCCGATCCTCGAACCTTGATCTGACGGACCTTTGCCTTTTTTGCTTATATAGTGTATATCTCATCACTAAATGATACCTACTCTTTCACTTCATCTCATGCTTTTTGATTTCAAGATGCCTGGACTACAAGCTTTGCAAGAATGTAAGTTACAGGAGAGGAGCCGGAACGGGTAGATATTACAAGAATTGGAGGGAGGGTTGCAGAAGAAGAGAGGAGTCGGGAGAGCGTCCGTCTGCCGAGTTGTAGATTCATCACAAGGGAGCGACCTCGTTTGAAAAGAAGATAGTTCATGGTTGTACATAGACCAATGCAAGACCAATGTCGAGTTCGGTACCTCCCCGGCACTCCATAGCATCCCCACTAGTTTGGGTGGATTGCGGTCAAACACAGAGAGCTTGGTGGGTTAATGCCTACAAAAGGGAAAAGCACACTGAATCAAATCGCGGGTCGTTTCTCTTTCTCATGCTGGCGAAATGCCATGTTGGGTGGCAGCCAGATATCATACCGACGGTCAACTGCCTTGGAAGTTTTGACAGTGACCGGAGTCCTATTCGTTTGACGCATGGTCTCTTGGGGTGGGTTCCACCGCTCGTATGACCTTTGTTGATGCCCAGCCATACTCGGATGGGAGGCGGGATTTGGTAGGAGGTGAAATGGAGGATAATGATGAGGGCGGGGGGAGAATCCTTATGCAAATGCAGAATGAGTAAAAAAGTCTTGGAAGATAAGCGGGGAACTTACCAGGTCGATTAGGAACCGTTCTACCTCTTTGGCGATCACCCTCGGCATTCCCTTCAGAGTCGGTTACTGTTCCTGCACACAATTGGGGTGGAAGAGAACATACCGTCTGTATCATCTTCATCCTCGTCATCTTCTGATTCTGCCTCGCTCTCATCCGACTCCCCCCCACTACTATCCTCCTGCTCACTGTCGCCACTCTCGTCTGCGTCCTCATCGTCGTTCCCCTTCATGCTTGCGATGCCACGACGCCAAACCCCACATCTTACCCTCGGCCGCGGGAAACTCGCCCCAGCACCGATGTCAGAAAGTTGGTCGAGTGGTCGACCGTGTTTGTCGAAAAGATTTCGTCGATCCCTGTATTCGTTGTAGTAGGCGTCGCGAATGGCACGCACACGCTCCAAGAGGGACATCCTGATAGAGAATTGCAGTAGTAGAGACAGCAGTTATGAAAAAGAGAGGGGATCCATGCCGAAGTAGTATGTTGGCCAGCCTGGAACGTGCGAGTAGGACAGCAAATACTGACACCGGAGAGAAACCATGGCCATCGTGCTGTTATCGTGCGTCATACGTATACAACGCGTGTCGACCTGACCAAGTCGACTTGCATTGTAGTAAGTGGGAGGGGTAGAAGTGGTCCTTGAGGAATAGAAGCAAGCGTAATAAATTTCAATGTGAGTACCAATCCAGACAATAACTATCTATATTAGAAGGTCGTTCGTCGAACTAACGAGCGACAAATATAGATATGAAATCCCGGGACTATATTGAAACGGACATGGGTATGTATTTTGACGGAAGATGGCGGGGAGAGTGGGCAATTTGTTGTCTAAGTAAGGGTCGGAGCCATTCGTTACCCTGACGAAGTTATATTTACAAGACCAACACACTTTTTTTTTTTTTCTTTTTTTTTTTCGAGTCAATTTTATAGTCCGTCGGGGCAAAGCCCCATGTCGGATGTTACAACTAAGTAGGCTACCTAAGGCCCCTGGAGCCCTGTATACCTGACCCCCTTAAGATTTATCAGTATTTCTATAAGACTAGTCATATAGAATTTTTAGGGAGGAGGAGCTAGGGTTAGGGAGGGATTTCCTTAGGGTTAGGGTTAGGGAGGGATTTCCTTCACTCTGGGACTAGTTGCGATTGCAAAGGTTGCCGCTAGGATATAGCTGACAAGCTTTCGGATACTAGTTCCTCGTCAGTGCAATGCATCCTTTTATACTCTTGAAGGAGTGGTTTGTATTTGGTGCGCAAAATCGAACAGATCCTGCCCGGCTATGTGGTACTTGCCATATGCGGCCTAGAGTGTTAGGGTTAGGGTTAGGGAGGGATTTCCTTCACTCTGGGACTAGTTAGGGTTAGGGAGGGATTTCCTTCACTCTGGGACTAGTTGCGATTGCAAAGGTTGCCGCTAGGATATAGCT
>KN838714.1:44433-57336 GCA_000827195.1 Laccaria amethystina LaAM-08-1
AATCGTCTCTGGATCCTACGACAAAACGGTCCGAATTTGGAATGTGACGTCGGGCAAGGTTGAGGCTGAGCTGAAGGGCCACACACATTGTGTGATGTCTGTTGCATTCTCGCAGGACGGCAGCCGAGTCGTCTCTGGATCAGCCGACAACACGGTCCGAATTTGGAATGCGACAACGGGCTCGGTCGAGGCTGAGCTGAAGGGCCACACAAATTGGGTAATGTCTGTCGCATTCTCGCAGGACGGCAGCCGAGTCGTCTCTGGATCGGCCGACAAAACGGTCCGAATTTGGAATGTCGCGACGGGCGAGGTGGAGGCTAAGCTGAAGGGCCACTCAGATTTGGTGACGGCTGTCGCATTCTCGCAGGATGGCAGTCAAGTCGTCTCCGGATCGAGAGACAGAACGGTCCGAATTTGGAATGTGACGACGGGTGATTCTCAATCAATATTCGCCTCAGACATCACATTGCCCGACGGCAGTAGGGTGAATAAAACTTCCCCTGGGAACTTCCGCATTTCCTATCCTTTGCAGCAACCTACACCCAGTTTGAATTCCTATACCCAGTTATCAGGTGACTGGATAATGGCCAACCTTCGTGACTGCTATATCCCCTCTGAATATCGCAACTTTTTCTGTTCTTCAATTTGGGGCAGCCGAATATGTTTGGGATACCCATCTGGGCGTGTGGTCATTTTGGATATAACCCCGACACTATGAATAGTATTGATGTGTTCTGACATAACGGCTGCATCGGGAAAACTTAACTTGAGGGCCATCGCCTCGCATGGCACTAACGAGGCCAGTTCCTGTTTGTTAAGTCATCGTCTCGTTTAAGATGTCGCCAGTGCCTCCAACTTGTTAAACAGAAAAATAATGCAAATGTCTTTTACGCATGAAAGTAGAAGGTACTGGGACTTGAGTGGGCCGACTTTGGAACTCTGTATGATTTGAATTGTGTGGCGGGAGGTTCTCCTGAACGTTGTGAAGTATTAAAGAAACCAATGAGATCGATTTGAAAGCGAACAAATTCACGAATGTCAAAAGGAGAGGAACACAGGTAGAATTCAACAGACCATTTGAGCTACCTCAGAACCGCGGTCATAACCTTCTCAGCCTGTTCCAGCTGCCCCCCTGGGTTCATGCAGTCCTCCTACCTCGTTTCTTCAATCCGGCCCTTGTCCTTCCATGGTGCTTACGGTGCAGAGTATGTTTGGTCGCCACAGAACGCGTACAGGCAGGGGAGGCACAATATCACAAAGCAAAACGGGTAGGTCGGACGTATGAGATCGTATGACGGGCTGGCCTGTGGCAGAGTAATGTTCACGATTTGAGCGGTTCATACCCGCCATATTTTTCCGAAAGAAAAACTGGCTATGGAATTTACAGCTCGAAGGGGACAAGCCGACAAATAATAGCTTTCTAAACGTTCGGAGGTGAGTTCTACTTCCCTTAATTGGACGATTATGAGCATACGAACATCGTCGTAAACACATCCCGCTTGTGAAATCCTCAAACGGAGAACGTCGGCTCGTATGGGTGATGGACAGAATGGAAGATTGAGCTGTCAGCATCAGCAAAGCGTAATGCTCTGCGCCATTGTCTATACCTTACCTTTTGCAACACGTATGGTTAGCTTGAATAAAAGACGAAGCATGACGCACCTCCGAAGGACTATGTGTAGTCAGAGACTTGGTATGGGTATAAAGCTTTGGCATTTAGAATACTATACGTTCGAAAAAAGGAGCGGAAGGGAAAACAAGAGGCATGCGCTGACGACGAAGGACAGTCTCGCTGATTTTCACCTCTGGCGAAGGGTTCGGAGCGGAAGGATAGGGACTCACGATGCGAGAAATATATCATAATGGCAGATTGACAAAGCCCATCCTCAACACGGTTGAGACCCAAAGGGCGATGCGAATCTTGAGTCTCGGGTTGGGCGGAGGGTGTTTTGATGGCAAGAATACAACGGGATGGTCAGTCGTAATTGTCGAAAACGGGGATTCCAGTGAAAGAGCCTGGGCGTTACTTCTGAAGTGGTGATGGGTTCATTTATGTTGAAGGACGGTGTTTTGAACTCTGTCGAATATGCAATTAGCTTCGATCTTAAACCGGCGCAGTGCATACCCATTGGTTCTCGCGAAGAATGCCAAGCGTTGCGGTGAATGGTGGGGATAGGAGAAGGGAGGGACGACGAGGGCAAGCATCAGATAATTCTCGCCTCTGATTACGGAGGTTAGTTCAAATTGGTAGCAACGCGCATGGCGCAATAAACGCACCTTAAAACAGCCCACTGGCTCTGCCATTCCTACACCACGACACCCTGAACGTGTAGCATCCTCGGAGTAAGTCTAAGGTGCTGAATTTTCGAGGTGGATCTCTGAGGTTCCATTGTGCAGCTCAGAGAGTTCACCTAGTTTTGACTTTGGTTTGAAGCTCACTTTCCAAAAGACTTGACGCGGCTCACCGTCAGCGATGATCGATGATTTTGGATTCTCAGGAGGTTGTTGGTGATAGTGAAGGCGATGACGAATGTTGATCAACAACGATTTGATCAACGTCAACCACCATCATCTCCGCTACAAACTTTTCTGCTCCATCACCGAATATTTGCGCACTCAGACCAGGAGGTTTTGGCTCTACATACTCTTCGCTAGGCTTAATTGGAGGTCTGTTGTAAGTGTCTCATTGACTTTCCTTTTACCACCACTGTCATCTCCGCGTCATATGTTCTAGCTCGACACCTATCGTTCACGCGCTTCGGAGAAGGACTCAAAGTCGCCTTAGGTGCTACCCACTGGCGCATTTGACCGAGTGAAGAAATTCCTTAGATACTTACGCTCGCTCGCTGGGATCGTTTCACCATATGTGTGCGTCCATCCCTTTGATTGGCGACAAAGCTAACGTGGGTGTCTTCTAGCAATCATGGATATACGCCGTTAAGCATACAAAAGAAGTTAGTATCAGGTACACAAGCCGCGCAGCTAATGGGTAACTGGGTACGTGTCTCCCAGATCCATCCAGCTATCTTCTCGCTGACAAGTTGTCTCGCCTATCATTCAGTGCCACTCAATTCTCTTGTGGATGCATACAGGTCACCGTCCATAAGTCCTACCTTTGTGATGCAAACGCGTGCGCTGCCCGCCAACGTACCAATCACAGGTCGAAGGCGGAATCTACGACTGGAGGCTGTGTTCTGAAGGTTGCCTTGCGGAATGGTACAGTACGTCTGCGCCCTATCCCTCTGTAAGCGCCAGTTTTCTGACAGTCCATTCGTTAGTGCCGTACCGTCCCCTCCGACTCGATTCACGCACACGAGGGATATGCTCCGGTCCCTAGGACGACGTGTTGAGGACGACTTATGGCAGAAATGAGTTGTCGATGAGGTGCAGAGAGGGTAGTTATGCAAGAGCAGGGTCCTGGCCAATGCTCTATGGCAGGTACGAACGCTATTTCTTCGACCGATCAATAGCTGCTTAGCCGTCTTTAGTCGCCGTTTTTTCTGGTCAAGCCTAAGATCGACCCCGACATTCGACTCACTACGGCACCTCAACTCGCTTTAAACCGCCTTCAATACTTAGAGCGTTGAGAGACGTCTTGTACGTCCTCTCTAAGGCATCAAGTTTACGCAAACGAGCACACAGTCCCGCAGGTGATGAACCAACGCCGACGCGGGGGCTATTCGTTAGGTGTTAAACCTCTCAGCGGCGACGAGGAGCAAAACATTTTGCTTGCAGAGGACCACCATCATCTCCGAAAGGACGATTGAAAAGCCGAACTACACTCGAAGCAACGTCGTCCTCAACCACCATCGATCCCGCCGGCTCTACGCCTATCATCTAGCCACCATTGGCGTTCCTCCGATACAATCTCAAATTTCCCTTTGCATGCTATCCGCCTTGCGAGGAACTCGAATCTGTTTAGCTCCTGTGCTCGCAACTCGGGGTGAGTGTGCAACCTCTTATGGAGGATAAACTGAGTTCTGAGCTTTCATTCAGGGGCGTAAGAGGCTATGGCATCGGGAACATACGACATTCAGGCAGTACGTCCCGTCGGGTCCATTCGACTTCGTTTTCCTGATAATCTTCTGCCGTCCGGTTAGTCAAACGATGTCGGTTTTTCTGTGAGTGGGGTTGGAATGTGGGGAGACGTCGGTGTTAAAAAATGGTCAGAAGAACGTTGCTCTCTTTCCCTTAGGAGTCAAACTTCAAGCGCTTCATCGAGGTTGGGCGCGGTACGTCGTTGTGGAAATATGTTTTGGAGAAACAATTACTGATTCCGTTCAACAGTCGTCCTCAAATCTGGCACCTTCCCCGGAAAGGGCGCCGTCATCGCAGAGATAATCGACCACAACTGCGTATGTCTCCCCATAATTCTCCCAGAAGCTCACTAACCTCCACACAGGCTATTATCGACGGCGCAGAAAGGGGTGTTCCCGCCAATTCTACCCCTTCAAGCACCTCACCCTCACTCCCCTCAAACTCTCATCCCTGCCCCGAGGTGCTGGTACGAAAAAAGTCCGCAAAGAGGTCGAGGAAGAGGCCATCATTGACAAATGGGACAAGTCAAGTTTGGCGCAGAAGCGGGTCGCGGTGCAGAAGAGACGGACGTTGACCGATTTCGGTCGCTTTAGCATTATGCTGGCGAAGAAGCAACAGAGGGATCTAGTCAGGAAGGGGGTGGCGAAGGCCTAAAATGTTTGAGGGGATGCCAGAGCTAATCAAAGGGGTTTGCAGCGCATGTTCGTTGATGCCGCGCAACACCAGCCTTTCAGCCCATCGCTCAGAATTCTATTGGATCTACCTTCATCTATGAACGGCATCATCCTACCGTGACACAGCAGACGACTATTAGGGGGGGATGATCTGCGGAGATAAGAGAAGAGGGAAGGGGTGAATGCACGTTGAGGTTGGGAGGGAGCAAGTTCGATTGGGAAGCGGATTAGGAGGTCGTGGCGCCTTTTTAACTCAGATTCGATTTATTGTGGGTACCTCTCTGTTTCCTTGTCTTCGGCTAGCACAGTAGGGTTGCAGCGCGATCGCGACACAAAGCCCGTTCTAAGATTGACCCCGTAGTTGCAAACGTACCCTTCACTCTCAGAGGAGGGATGTTGCACCCTTTTCCTCTCCTTATAGACTTCGACGGAAAATGAGCAGAGCCGCAAGTTGGACATGCGCTATGTGTAGAAAGAGGCACTACTAATGAAGTTCGTGTATTCCCACTGCCCAGTATGAGCACCTGCAGCTCCAGAATACGACGACGGCCAGACAACTGTCATGAATCATGATAGCGCTCGTCGTTTTTCATTTTCGTCTGAGGTGTAATTGAAAAATGAAGATTGAACCAGAAAGAGAGACGCTCACTATGTGAAAGAAATAATGCCGCAAAGTACTGCTAAAACCTGTCTTGGTGGCGTGCAAGCAATTCCAATCCCTCCGACGTCCCGGTGGATTGAATACGTCGTGGATGTACTTGAAAGTGTATGATGGGCGTGGTATGCGGTAGAGTTAGTAATGCTCGCGAGTAGCACGGTTCACATCTGGAATAGTATTCAGAAAGGAAAACTAGATATGGAGAGATGGAGACTTACCACCTGAGCTCGGAGGGGCCTAATAAATTGCCGGGAACGTCTGGCCGGCAAGAGCAAATTTCCAAACAATTACAGGTGGGTTCCATTTCTCTTACTCAAACGAATGTTCAAACTCCATCGTAAACACATCCCACTTGCGGTATCTCCGAACGAAGACAGAGCGTCGGCTCAAGCCTCATGTTGGGTGGTGAACCGGCTAGTGAAAGATTGAACTACGTTTAGGCGGTTGCGATGTGGTAATACTCGGAGTTGTAGCCTGTTCCGCAGAACGCAAGGTCGGATCAATCTCTTGAATTACGGACAACACAAAATGTACCTTAGAGAACCACAGAAAATTTGGTATCGCTGGATCTCTGGCATACAAAATGCGATACGTTGAAAGAAGGGCGAGGAACTGTGCTGATGACAAAAGGTAGGCTCCGTTTTTCCCCTGGGAAGATGTTTGGAAAATAATTTCAAGGATAGAGAGAAACTCATAATGCGGAAAATCTGTTATAATGACGAGTCGAGATTGGCGCCCGCAATGCCCGTCTTCGAAGACGTTGATTCCAGTCCCTCCAAATGTGAGTTCGCTGGATGTGTCGTTGATGTACTTGGAATCGGTTGGTGTATCGTCTGGTCGCTTTATGTTGTGGAATTGTATTCAGAAACGAGAACGGAATATAGCGAGATGGGAAATTACAGTCGGAAAGTGTTCACTGGGGCGTGTTATCATCTGTCCCCATGAACTTGAGTCTAGATAGGAACGGTAATTAGTTTGAACCCTCTGTATTGAATGGATTTATGTACGAACCCTATCGCAATCCTCTCCCTCGGCAAGCGGCTGTCCTGGAATGGAGGCTCCGAAAGTGTAGAAACCTGAAAATGGAATTCAGCTTTAGTAGGAGATTGAGGCGGGGGTTGAGAAGGGCGGATTTCAAAAAGCTGTAAAAAAACTTACGCCTCTCCTGTTGATTGAATGCCGTCGGAGGGAGCTACGGCTCCGAAGGGAGATTCAAAGCTTCTCGCACGTTTTGTGGATTTGGTCAGGGTGTTCGTATGGCAAGAGGCGCAATCATGGGATGTCCAAGTGGAATGGTCGACAGATGGGATCCCAGTAATGGGGGGATTGCTTCCAAAGTACGTGGTGGCTTCTTCAACTCTGCGGAACACGTAGTTAATTTCATCGCTCGAATGTACAGGGACGCGTGCATACCTAACGAGCATTACTGATTTTTCGCAAAGAATGGCAGTGTGGGATAAAGGTCGGCTTTGCGGGTAGGAGGGTGGAGGGTGGGACGACTGACCGACGGACGCTGCGAAGTTGCTGGTGGAGACGATGACAAACGAAGATCAACAACAGTTTGATCAACGTCAACGTTCTCTTCGACGACTGCCATCATCTCCGACACGAACTTGCTCTTTCGCGCTTATTGACAAAAAAACTAACGTCTCTTCTAGAGGTTATACTGAGCAAGTGTCTCAGATTCATTCAGCTCTCCTCTCGCTGAAAACTTGTCTCGCCCGTCATTCAGTGCCACTCAAGTTTCCTGCTGACACATACCGGTCACCGTCCATAATTTCTAATATCCTGTAGTCCAAAATTTACCAGCATATGCGGATTCGTACGGTACGTCCGCGCCCTATGCCTTTCCAAGCGGCACTTTTCTGACAATGTACTGATTAGTACCGTACCATCCCCTCGGACTCGATTCACGCAGGTCCCTCCGACGATGTGCTGAGGACGGCTTGTGACAAATGAGATTTGGATCAGGTGCAGAGGATAGGGTAGTTGTGAAGGAGAAGGGTCGTGGCCAGCGTTCTATCTCAGGTACGAACGCCAATTCTTCGACCGATTAACTCCTGCTAAGACGTCTTCATTTCTAGAGGGCAGTTCACTAGTCCATAGACACTCCGGTACCAGCCTGCTGTTCTCACCTATGTCGTAGCCCTCGTTTCTTTTGGTCAAGCCAAGACGCATTCGACTCACTACGGCGCATTAACCACCTTCAATACCTAGAGCGCTGGGAGACATCTTGTATGTCCTCTTGCTTTGGGTACGGCTCCAACACCTCTGGCTTTCGACGACGAGCTAATCACACTACCGCTTCGCAGGGTCAATGACGTGGCAACTCTGAGGCATCAAGTTTACGCAAATGAACACACAGCCCCGCAGGTGATGAACCAACGCCGACGCGGGGGCTATTCGTTTTGGTGTTAAATCTCTCAGCGGCGACGAGGAGCAAGACACTCTGCTTGGAGAGGACGATTGCAAAAACGAACTAGACTGCAACGTCGTCCTCAACCACCAATTCCGCTAACTCTACGCCTATAATCTAGCTACCGTTCGCGCGCTCCGATACAAGCTCAATTTTCCCTTTACATCCTGTCTGCCTTTCCAGGAATCGAATCTGTTTAGCTCTTGCGCTGGAAACTTGGCTGGGTGCGCAACCTCTTATGCTAACACAGGGGGTCGAAAGGACGCTGAGCTTCAGTTCTAGATTTCATTCATGGGGGTAATGGTTCAGCAGAGGCCATGGCACCGGGAACATATGACATTCAGGCAGTACGTGTCCCGCAGGGTTCATTCAACTTCGTTTTGCTGATAACTTTCCGTCATCTGCTCAGTCAAATAATGTCGGCGTTTATGGTTCTCAAAAACGTAGTCCTTGCCTTGAATCGGGTCGGAAGCCAATACTCGCGTAACACATTTATACCCGTCAACCACCCTCAAATGACTCGGGATCGAAGGCAAATTGAGACGCGGTTCTGGTGGTCACCGGTCACCTTTTGGCTTTAAAGTACGCGACCGTCTTATCACTGAGGTTGACGGTATGTCTCCTCTATCAACGACTTTCTTCGGAGCTCCGATCATGCATCCTACAGTTCACCTCGCATGTCATACCCCCCTTAACTCAACGCACGCGTTTGAGCACGACGAACAATGTAGACAATGTTTTCACGATGCGGAGGAGAGGCTAGTCACGAAGCAGTCGGTTTGTCGCCCTGATGTTCAATTATGGGTATGATCTTATATGCTTCGAATATCGATGCGAATGATGGTTTGCTTGCCCGTACCGACCCCTACGGCCGTCTGGTTTTCCGTGCTTCGTGCCGATGCTGTCGTTTGGTCCTCCCCATTTAAATCTCGGCACTCCGCAGCTCCACCAACGGCTCGCCCTAACGACAACCATCCAGCGGTAATGCGATACAGTGCTGCCAGGAACGGGGCCGTGGATGGATGACAGGAAGCAGAGCCAGAATGGCGTCTACCGCGATGGGGTGGCTAGGTCCTACTTAGATGATGGTGAAGCGTGCTCGTCATTTGCAATTTAATGTTTTAGGTTTGTGGTGGTGGCTCCAACGTCCATAGCGGATCTGCTGCTCTTGTGAATATCTGAAATGAAATGTTGTCTCTTCGTCCCCTTGAGGCCGCTGAAAGGCGTGGTGTTGCTTCCCATTCTCACACTTCTTGTCCATTGACCCCGTTTTTTCTGGCGCTTCCTTTGACGCCGAACTACGCCACTGCGCATTCACCTTTTGTAGATATGTCAGGTGACCCCGTGAAGTGGTCCGCAACCCATTTTGAAAATTGACGCCGCACAGCATCGACACACTCTTCCGAACCACGATGTCTGATCCTGATGGCCCCCGCGAATATCATTTGAAACGCAAGTTGGAGGAATCGCCCAATCAACTTACGATCACTGGCCACCCACGTCATAAACGCCACGGCGGTTTGAGGTTAGACTTCATGATCTCACGGTGCCAGATCGCATCCTGACAAGATGTAGGTCGACTTCTGCAAGGGTGCCTGAGGTTTCAGGGGAGGGGATGTCTCTTGTATGTTCTTACAATACACAACTAATTTTTCTGGCTCACATCCTTTGCTTCGGGCACCGTAGCATGTAATGAAGGGAGCACGAAATGTCGTTATGAGGGATTCCACATTCTTTGTGGCTCAAAAGGTGTGTCTGGTGACACAGCATTGATGGTTTGAAATATAAATTGGACTTTTTGTCAAGATCGAGGTTCATGAACATGGGGGTCAAGATGATACACTCCTTGTAAGTTGTTCCCAAAAGACCCTTTTCAAGTGCCATATTTACAGGTCGTGAGGACACTCTTGAGGGGCTATTATCTTTTATTCTTGCGGATCATACCGTGTTGGACATCAAGAAGGAACTAGAAGATCTCAAAGCAAAGCTGGAAGCTATCCGGTCAATCCTCCAGCAGTATCAGAAACACGACGGCTTGCAAGCATTACGTAACCGCATTGAAATATTTTGCACGTCCGTCGCTTTTCGATGGTTTTTTTCTTTGTCATGTTTATATTCATTGATATTTTGCAGCGCTATCACCACACAACTGAATTTGATCGAGGACATACAGAAGAATTCCCTGTTGGCCCCTGGGGCCGAGGGTGCGAAGGGTGCAGATACGATGCTGAAGGCCATGCGGAACATCAACAGCCTGTGCGACGTCTTTCAGGTTGGTTTTTGAGTCATTAACAAACCTTCCCGTGTATGTTGAGCTCTTCTTAAGGTGGATACACAACTGAACATCGAGGAAATGGTAGGCGATATCTTACAGGTACGATACTCTCGCTACTTCCAGGCGCAGGAGCGGGGCTGATGAACAAGCCCATAGCGCTTGAACTCTGGTGAGATAAACCATCCCAACACAACATAGCTTCCTGGTGCTCACATACGCACAGTTTCCATCGAAAAACTCAATCACGAAATGACATCCTATAAAACTCGACAGTCGTCTTACGGCGATCCCACCGGCTGCATGCAAGGGACCCGCGTAAAGGTCCTCGAAGAATTGGACACTTGGGCCTCGAACCCCAATAGCAGCAAGGTATACTGGATGGTAGGTATGGCTGGAATCGGAAAATCGACCATCGCGCACACGTTTTGTGAGATCCTAGAGGCGAAAAACATTCTTGGTGGCAGTTTCTTTGCTTCTCGAGCATCCGAGAAAACTAGGAACGCACGCCTTATTATTCCCGTTATTTCACACGCGCTCGCCAGAGCTTCGCCTCCTATCAAAGTTGCGGTCGTCAAGGCCATCGAGGATGACCCTACTCTGGCGGAACCGACCTATATTAACATAAATGAGCAGTTCAAGCGGCTCGTTTATAATCCTGTTCGAACGACCGCCGGCACGGTGGATAAGCTATGCAAAGTTGTCGTTATTGATGCCGTCGACGAATGTGACAACCTTCAAGTCGTCTCTTCGTTCATTAAACTCGTTCTTGAATGGGCATCGAAAATTCCACTCAAGATATTCCTAGCCAGTCGAGACGAATATCGGATTCGCAATGCTTTCAGGTCTAGGGATAGCATTCGATTCTATCTCCATGAAATCGAGAAGGACGTGGTCGAGAACGATATCCGGAAATATCTTGAGACATCATTAGCTGACATCAAGGATGACGACAGCGAGGAATGGCCCTTGTCAAGCGAACTGGCCGGTCTCGTGGAACATTCTGGGACACTCTTCATTTACGCAGCGACTGCCGTTCGTTATATCACCAACGGTGGCGAAGACTATAAGTCCCGTCTCTCCGCAATGGCAATCCATGGCCAGAAATCAATCAATAAGTTTGAAACCGACATTGATTCTCTCTATGTACATGTCTTGGCAAAGGCCTGTGAAAACAAGGAGTCACATGAAGTTGCTCCTATGAGAGACCTCTTGTCAATCACCGTATTCCTTCGAAATCCGTTGCCGATGGATGCCATGACATCTCTATCACTAGAACAAAATGCGCAGCTGTATTTGTCGCGGCTCACCTCTGTTATTCACATTCCTAATCAACCGGGGGCCCTGGTTGCTCCATTCCATGCTTCATTTCCTGACTTCATAACCAATCCAGACCGGTGTTCTCCCAAGCGTTGCCCCTTATTCCGTTCCCTGGTTGCTTCCGAAGGCCATAAACTGATAGCTCTGAAATGTTTGATGCTGATGAACCGGTCACTGAAGTACAACATATGCGAAATCAGCAAAGAATTAACAGTGTCGCACAGAGAAATGGCCAACTCTCCGGAAAACGTTGGCAAAATCTCTGAAGCGCTCAAATACTCATGCATCCATTGGGCTGCTCATTTAGCAGAGGTCAAGGTTTTTGACACCATACTCATTGACTCTCTTTGTGTTTTTCTGCATGAACATCTTTTGCACTGGATAGAGTGTCTCAGCACATTGAGTGAGCTGCAGACAGGACTAAAATCCCTGGGTGGTATAGCCACTGTATTATCAGTAAGTCATCCACCAGAATGAAGGAAAAAATATTGTGAGTCTAATAAAATTCTGATTGACAGGCCTTCAAATTTCATGACCTTCAGTTACTTGTTCATGATGCTCGCCGGTGTTTACAGATGAACTTTGAAGCTGTCCAGAAACATTGCATGGAGATTTATGAGTCTGCACTTGTTTGGATCCCAAAGAACTCATTGATACGCAAGACCTACATTGCAGATGTCAGCAGAGTTCCAAAAGTGATTGTTGGATTATCTGACTCGTGGGGCCCTGCAGAGCTGATCATACAAAATGGGTCAATGGTGCAATCTGTTGCATTCTCGCAGGACGGCAGCCGAGTTGTCTCTGGATCATTGGACAAAATGGTCCGACTTTGGAATGTGACAACAGGTGAGGTGGAGGCTGAGCTAAGGGGCCACACAAATTCTGTGAACTCTGTCGCATTCTCGCAGGATGGCGGACAAGTCGTCTCTGGATCAAAGGACAAGACGGTTCGAATTTGGAATGTGATGACGGGTGAGGTGGAGGGTGAGCTGAAGGGCCACACAAATTCTGTGACGTCTGTCGCATTCTCGCAGGACAGCAGCCGAGTCGTCTCTGGATCATTCGACAAAACAGTTCGAATTTGGAATGTGACCACGGGCAAGGTGGAGGATGAGCTGAAAGGCCACACAGATTCGGTGACATCTGTTGCATTCTTGCAGGGTGGCAACCAAGTTGTCTCTGGATCGGATGACCAAACGATCCGAATTTGGAATGCGATAACGGGCAAGGTGGAGGCTGAGCTGAAGGGTGATGCAGATTCGGTGAGGTCTGTCGCATTCTCGCAGGACGGCAGCCGAGTTGTCTCTGGATCGGACGACCACATAGTCCGAATTTGGAATGTGATGAAGGGTGCGGTGGAGGCTGAGCTGAAGGGCCACATAAGTTGGGTGATGTCTGTCGCACTCTCGCAGGACAGCAGCTGGGTTGTCTCTGGATCATTTGACAAAACGGTCCGAATTTGGAATGTGATGACAGGCAAGGTGGAGGCTGAACTTAAGGGCCACACGAATTATGTGACGTCTGT